>LKNJ01002511.1:56264-102112 GCA_002120245.1 Maccullochella peelii
CCCCCCCCCCCCCCCGTCCTTTTTCTTCGTTTTTCTTCCTTGTATCTCGCGCCTCTTCCTCTTCCCGCCTTTGCTTTCCCACCCCATCTCACCTCCTCCCCCTCTGTTCCTATCATCATCAGCAGTAAGGTTTCTTTGGTAGTGCCAAGAGACTTGACAAGGCTGTGGGCTAAAGACTGTAGCACTCAGGCTGATACCTTGCTAGTTGGGGGAGTTTTTTTTTCTCTTTTTCTTTTGACAAGGTTGTCGACATCTTTGCTTCTTCCTGCCTTGGCGTCAGCAGTGCGATCCTCCTAGGTGTTAAAAAGCTTCGTCAAAGCTGCTGCTGCTGATGAGGAGGAGCGTGATGATGATGATCACAGCAACCCTGGTGTTAATTCATTCAGTTAATTCATTCGCCTTGAAGGAGAAAAGGGGATAAAAAAAAAAAAGGCTTCAGTGTGGCTTGGCTCACTCAGAGAGTTGGAGTGAGAGGGCGTAAAGAACCTCTTTGCCGCTGCTCTCTGATGAAGAGAGTTATGCCTGCTCCTTTTAGCATTGGCATCTTGTTCCCCTCTTCACCGTCTACTCTTGTCCTCCTGTTTAGAATAACTGCCCCTCTGTCTTTTTCAGAGAAAGGTGGAAAGAGATAGGGAGAGCCGTAGGGACCTTTACAAGACTTGAGCCTTCCTTTTGTGCCAAAGCCCGGGCCTGGATTTAAGAGCTGTATCTGCTTGGCTGAGCACAAACTGAGGCCGAGCACACAAAGGACCAGCTAGCCTTTTTCCTGCCTCCTGCTTTTAAGGCAGATAAAGAAAGGCGAGGGACAGATGGAGGCATGAGAAGAGAGAGAGAGAAGGGGAGGGGAGAGGATGGGCGGACGGATGGATGGCCGTTGAGTATGAAAAGCAGGAGCAGCGACTCGTGGCCTCCCAGGTAAGAATGGTGATAGGCCATTGAGGGGAGGAGAGGGGGGAGGAACAGAGTCAAAAAGAGGGCTCTAATGACAATAAGCAGGAAAAAAAGCTGGAATGGCAGACAAAAAGAAAAGCCGGGGCGGGTGTCACCGGATGGCACTCAGTCAAGTTCTCTTAAGGCTCCTGCCAGTGTGACGCCCACTTATGAGAGAGAGTAGGGCCACACACACACACACACAGAGTCTCTCGCTGCCTCTTTGTCGGGTAAATGTGCATGGCAAATCAGGTGTGTGCTGAATATAGTTTGAGCGGCACTCAAGTACAAATTTACTTTGCTTTCCCCGTCCTGTGTTACTTACTGTTTCCCTTCCTACATGTCTGCGCTTTTATTTTTATCTTTAATTTGTTTCCTTTCATTATGTTGTTATTGTTTTTACAAGAAGATCATACAGTGTGACGGGGCCTTAATAAAACAATCTGTTAGGAACAAGCTTTTGTGTTATAATTAGGTCAGACTGATTTGTGTTTTTACATCTTACCCTAGTCGATCTGATAAGCACTAAAGTTTTCCCACATGGAAAACAGGATAAAACCACAGAGAACATTAGCACTTTGTGAGGAGAAGGGGCTGTAAGAGAGAAAAGACTGATGGAACTACTCCGTAAAGAAAACTGAAAGGAATATGCTCATGCACACTCTCCACCTTACTTTAAATTTTTATATATATACATACATACATTTATTAAGTTTTTATGCAAAGATTTTAATCAGGTTGGCTTCAGAGAAATAGCAATTGCACCAAAATTATCTCCATTATTAGAAACATCACAAATCAAAATTCACATACAAGCCTGTGGTGGAAAGTAACTTAAGTACATTTAAGTAAATACTGAGCTTAACAACAATTTTGAGGTATTTGTAATATACTTCTGCATTTTCATGTACTGCTACCTTGTAATTCAAGTTCTAACACACTACATTTAAGAGATGAATATTGTACTTTTTGCTCCACTACATTATCTGGCAGCTGTAGACAGGAGCTACTTTCAAGATTTTATTTTTTTAAAATAGAAGATTATTAATAGAACTTATTAATATAATGTTTGTGAGCTCCGCCTCACCCAGCTGCAACATTAAAAAGCTGCTTAGATACTAACGCATGAGTAATATTAATCCAGAGATATAATATATTAAAATATAACCAACATTCTGCCTCCATAGTGAATACTTTAACTTTTAATACTTTAAGTACATTTTGAAGATAATACTTCTGTACTTTGACTTAAGTAAAACTTTGTAACAGAGTATTTTTACATTGTAGTGTAACTGCTTTTACCTCTAAATTTGTATGCAGTATAATAATTTATATGCAATACATGGTCATTCAGTATAAACAAATAGAAAGGCGTGATGATAGCAGAAATGTGGCTGGTGCATGTATTTTTTTTTGTAAAACTTTTTTTGTTGGAAGAGACACTTGGGATACATAAACAGTGCAATGTAAATAGTAAAACTAGCTGTGCTGTACAAAGTGATTCCTTCATTGGATGAAAAGCCACAAATCAATATAACATCCAAACCTGGTTGGAGATTTAAAGAACTGTTGCCTTAAACAAGTCTGTAAGCAAGAGAAGAGGAGGGAAGAAAAGGAGAAAGAATTGGACGTCCAGTGAGAAAACCACATAGTTTAGTTTACATGACATTAAGCTACAATCAAATCACTGCACTTACGATCTGATGAAGCTTGTTGTTCAGATACTTTGGAAACACGGTCTGCAGGGTACAAATCAGAAGGCCTCACATCTGTTTAACAATAGGTCATGATTCCCTCCTCTGTGTGGAAGATCGACCTTTTCAGACCCACAGAAGCAAAGACGCAATACGTCACCACAGAGTAATGACAGCCATTAATTCTTATTGCACGTGTTCATCAGCAGGCAGTTTTAAATGTCTTCTTCACATATCATAAACCAACATGGTACACTCTCAACATGTGCATTACATGTTCATGTAATGACAATTCATGTAATGTAATTTGGAAATATTTAACCTCTAGCAGGATGATAAAATGTGGCCATTACATGCTTGTTTTTGCACTGTATGCAACTACCAACAGTGAAAGCTGCTGTTAGGTAGATAGCATAAAAGTGCTTGTTGGGGAAAAAAACGCTTGTTCCTGTTATGTGCAAAATCAGCATGAACGAGCTAGTCTGTTAAGTTTCTCCCTCATTAATCAACAAACCGAGCCAGAAACTGAAAAACACTACAGGAAAAGGCCACAGTGCTAATTTTGAAAACCTGATGTGATGAAGTGGGCTCAATTTGATTGGTTCATATGAGTCCACCTAACTTATTTAAGATGGTTTCCCATTTCTATGAATAAACTCTGTTGAAGGTCTTCATACCATAAAATTTAACCTGTGTCAACTGTAAGTGAAAGATTTTCTTCCTTTCAGTCTTTGAATGCCTGGACTTTCCTGTGGGAAGGCACCTGCCCGTGAAACATTTATGTGTGGAGACATTTTCCTGTATTTATTTTCAAAATACAACAATTTTGTTATGCCTTTTACTTTTTTTTACAGTTTTTATTCGGGATGGACATTTGAAGTAATTTTCATATTCGAGTACTCGCATTAAATTATTGTAGAATACTCGAGTACTCGCAAAAAAAGTAAGAACGTAAGAATAGGGTCCAAAATGAACACAAGTGAAAATGCGGGTAGAGGTTAGGGTTAACCTACCTTTCTGTGCTGCACAGACTGTAGAGATTAGCCTACATAAAGAAAAAACATATCCACAAACATTAAGATGTTGCAATAATTTCAATCATTTGGCTGGTAAAAAAAGCTGTTTGTGGTTAACTTTACTAGCGTGCTAACACTGCTAGCAAAGGAGATGATGGATGATTGCCTATTAACTGTCTCTGCTGTTTTCTCCTTGAATTTTCTATGATACGCAAATGAAATTACTCTATACGTTGAACGAGTACTCAATACTCGAATACTCATACCCATCCTTAGTTTTTATTATCCCTGCAATATATGTTACCCTCACTTCACAAAGCAGTGAAATGCTGCATTAATCAGTTTTCACTGCATCCTCAAAACACAACAGAGTTTCACCTCAACAGATAAAGAACTGCATATTAAAGAAAGGTGAAAATTATAATGATGGCATAAAATCTAGTTACAGGAGATCACCGTGCATGCTTGTACAGTACACTATATTGATGATATTTTTGGTACATTTTGATTTGGGTTCCAATATAGCAAAATATTCATCTTAATCTTGGAGCGGGTTGTCCATTTATTACTGGGTTGCCGATTCAATTCTCCTTTCCACATGTTGAAGTGTCCTTGAGCGAGACACTGATGCTCCCAATGGTTAGGCCAGTGCCTTGCATTGTAGCTCCACCGCCACTTTGATGTTGTCCTGAAGAGGTCTGAGGTAATCTTCATTCTTCATTATTACGCCCACTTTCTGTAATGCACCAGTTCCAGTGGCAGCAAAACAGCCGCAAAGCACGATACTTCCTCCACCATGCCTGACAATAGGAAGAGTGTTCTTAGGGTTTAATGCATCACCTTGACTCCTCCAAACCTACTGCTTGTCATTAAGTGCATTTCCATCCACCCGTTTTAGGTGCATTGTCAGTTTGTGCTTAAAAAAATGTGCTTATGTTTGGCTGAGGCGGAAAAGTTGGTGTATTGATGAAAGCAAAACGCAGCGAAGTGCAATGGAAACAGACTTGGCAAATAAATCACGACGCAGATGAAGCATGTGGCTTAAACGTCCACTGAAGAGACACAAAATAGCGGCAGATGAAATCATCAGATGTGTGTGGAGCGATGAGGAGACTGTAACGTTAATTACACAATCTTGTCGCGCCCTCTTCTTCTGCCGTGGTTTAATAGCACCCAACTAGCGTCACCAGCTGTTTATCTCTGTGAAACAACTCCTAATGTGAATACAGAATCACATAGCAGTATTGGATGGAAACAAATAACTCCATCTTTGTTTCCCCAGAACTGTCCCCCTCTCCTGTCTCAAATGGGCTTATAATACACAAAGCCAGGTTTGGTGTGGAAGAGCTTGACTGAGTCCTTACCTCAGCCCCATCCAACACCTTTAGGATGAGCTGGAGCGACGACTGCATGCCAGGCCTGATTGCCCAACATCAGTTCGACCTCACTAAAGCTCTTGTGGCTGAATGGGAGCAAATTGCTGCAGTCTCAAAGGGAGTGTTATAGCTCCCTATGTGCTATGTACATTTTTGGACAATCACATATGTTGAGTGTCCACGTAATGTACACTGCACATTTTAAATTCACTGAAAGAGGATCCAAAATCCCTCATCAACCAAACAACAGCCTTGTGTAATCACATAGGGCACTTGTGTATGGTTTCAGCATTTTAAATACACACACACACACGCACACACACACACACACACACACACACTGTCAGTCACACATCCACTTTCTCCCTTTAACACTGCTCCTCACACATGCTCCATAACACACTATCCAACACACTCTCTCCTCCACACATAAATCCCTCACACATCCTAACATGCTCCGCTAGCTTTCCATCTCCCCGTCGAGCTCCACCCCCCAACCCCCCTTCTCTCCCTCCCTGTGTTTCAGGGTAATGTGAGCCAGCAGCCGTAACACTGGGGTGGGGAGGAGGAGGAGGAGGAGGAGGAGGTGGTGTTGATGTATGGTGGAACTAAAGCAACCCTGCCGATCGATAATGTAAACAGGAGCGAAGAGAGGCGGTAAATAAGGCCGACTCCTGACAGAACTGTCTACCTCAAGTGACGGAGAGAGAGGGAAAGAGAGGGGGAGAGAGAGGAGAAGTGGGGAAGAGGGGGTGAGAGGAATATCTAATAGAGGAGGGCAGGGAGGAAGGGAGAGACAAGGATGCAGGGGTAAAGAGGATGATGGAGGGATGAGCGAGACAAGGTAGGAGATGGAGGGATGATGGGAGGGTGAGGGGATGGAAGAAGAGAAGAAGGGATAGAAAGGAGGTGATGGAGGAGAAGGTAACGGTCGAGGAGAGGTGGGATGACTGGATGAGGTAATGGTAAAGGAGGGAGGGAGAAGAGTGACGACAAAGTACGTAGAGAGTGAAACAGAAAGATTGATAGAAGAGATGGAGAGACAGAGGGGTGAGAGAGGTGAGAAAAGATGGAGAGGGAGGAATTCAAAGAGAGGAAGCAGCAGTGGTAAACCTTAAAAAAATAGAGGGCAAAAAAACAGATGATTGGGTTAGCAATGAGGAAAAATCACCATGTAATTATAGATTACCTGTACTTGTGCCTGTACTTGTTTGCGTGTGTGTGTGTGTAGCAGTGACATTTAGCAAATGGCATGCAGATGAATGACCACAAAGTGACCCACTGTTGCACTAAACCAGCACGACACATACAGTACTGCACTGCACACTCACTCACACACACGTGCGCGCGCACGACCGAGTTGTGAACCTGTGAAGTGATGCATTGGCACGGCTCAGCGACTTTTTGAGAGCACATGCTCACTCTGGGCTACTTGACTACTGGTACTACTAGTGGAGAGTAAACACACACGACGACATAAACAATCACACAGAGAAACATGGGGGGGGGGGGGCAAATATGTGCAAAACTTTGCGTTCGTACTGTCCTTTTTTTTGTGTGACTGCGTGTTTGATCGCGTGTTTGAACTAATTCACATGTTCTTATCTTTCTCTGCCGCTATTTAAAGAATCATCCGCAGCATTCTCATACACTATAAATAAAATTGTTGCTGCTCACCAAGTGATGAATCACAATGGTGATTCATCCTATAGCCAGTTCTTGGAGGCTCTTAACTTTGCAGTTTTAAATCAGAGGGTTTTTTTCTGATGTGACAGTGTAATGTTGGGTTTCTAATGCTGTCTGAACAGCTTCAGTATTGTACGGTAGGTATGTAAGGTATGCTGTCGCCCCTGATGTGAAGTTGTTTGGGCCAGTGTCTGAAAGATGTTTCAGTCGATTATAAAGCTGCTTCCACCCTCTCAAATGTGAATACATTTTCTTGGCCTTCTGTTATTGTAAAATGAATATCTTTGGATTTTGGATTGTTGATCAGATAAATACAGCAATTTTTAGGTGTCAGTTTGGGCTCTGGGAAATGAAAATAGACATTGTTCACAATTTTTTTCACATTATATAAACCAAACGATGAATTGAGAAAATAATTGGCACATGAATCGTTAATGATAATACATTGATTTTGGAAAATACTTAAATTAACGATTAATATTGTGATCAAGATTTCAACCATGTTCGTCCATAGCCCTGACATCAAGTTATTCAACACTTAAAAATATAATATAACAGATGAATTCAAAAGTCATATTTAATGATAAACATCATTGACTGCTTAGCTGTGTCGTGCCTCAGTGACACAACAGGCCACAGTCACTTCCTCTTCACTGTTTTTTAAGAGGTTGACCACCAGCAAATAAAATGTGGATGAACAAAATTAAATTGTTGAACTCCCTTTGCACTTACTGTCTTTGTTGATTTACAGACCAGTGATGCCGTAATGCAGAAAGAGTAGCACATTATTGTTGGTGTAAGAAAAACCAAATGTAGCTGGCTGATGTTGTGGCACTTAACATCTAATAGGCCTGCAGCCGGCGCTCACTGAGAAGACTGCAAACAGTGTCTGGTGGAGGATTAATACTTTAGCATACACACCGAGCTCAGATTTGGAACAAATGTGGACGGAGAGGAGAGTCGGGTGGGAGGGACGGAGCCATCAGGGTTGATCAGTGTGATCCTCCTGTTACAGATTACAGTTTGTCTGAATTAGCCCCATGACACCTCCAGAAGGATAGTAATGGTTTGTCACCCACACACACACACACAAAACACTAACACAGTTGTTTTCACACAGAGCTTTAATATATCTTAAAAGCTACATAAAATATACACTGAACGTACAATGATTACGGACAATTCATGAGGGAAATCCAGGGAAAAATCTATACCGATCATAAAGGAGGAGCTGTCATCAAAATGCTCTGTGTACTGGATATCTACCTCCGATTTCAAGTGCTATGAAAGAAGTGATATAGATAAACCTTTGATAATCTATGCAATAGGAGAATATTAGTGTCTAATAGCCACGTCAATGTATCAAGAGGCTTTGATTGGAGCACTTACTATTCTTTCTGTGTGGGTTCATGCACTCAGACTAAGTGATTTCTCAGGGACTGCACTGTCCTTGATCAGTGAGCAGTTTGATGAAGGACTGTCACGTTATTCACACAAGTTTCTTTCAATCCACATCTGTGGACTCCTCTGTAGGCAGTGCTCTCACACCAGTCTGTGGTGCAGACTTTCATCCACACACTTCAGGTCTTAAAAGTGGAGACACAGAGGCATCACAGCATATAGTTTTTGATAAGTCGCCATTGCTGTAAACTGGTTTGCTCCTCATCTCCTGTTTAATGACTGCAGGTGGAGTATATTCTGCTGAAAGTGCTGTTTGATTTAGAAGAGCGAGAGAAAGGCAAATATTGTGCTCAGCATACACTGTAGCACATAACCCATGTTTGGTGTGTTAGCAGCCAGTCATGTAAAAAAGGGTGAAAAAAACGTTCTCATACTGCAGTGCACATATTCATAATCCCTGTCAAACACGCCGAAATAGCATTGACAACTAGTCTTTAAAGCTGCTATGACTGATATTTTTACATTAGCAGTGGATCAAATGACTGTGTGTAAGCACGGCTCTCATCAGCAGCGTTTTCAAATGCAGCAAGCAGCTGTTTTCAGCAAGAAAAGCTCTTAAATACCACTGTACCTGCCACAGTTAGCGACTAGCTGGTGAACATAGAGCAGCATTTAGAAAATTAAAAAATCCACTCTGTCCTTGTACCTTCAAAAAATACAAACCCACCGAAATTATTAAAACATTTATACAACAGTATGTAAACATGAAAGAATGGGTACTGTAACAAAGTCAGGGACTATATCTCACAAGTCACAATACATTTTTTTATTGAGTTAAACTGAATCATATTCAAACAGCTTCTAATGTCTGACAGTAGTATCTCAAGTCTTTAGACAATTAAGAAGAATTGTCAAATATTACAAAAACCTTTTTATAATGAAGCAGGTTTTGATATAAATCATGTAAAACAGTTATGTGTAAAACCTGTATCACGTTATCAAAACGTTTGCTGCCACGGCCATCTTTAAGAAGATTTAACAAAGTTTTAGATTGAAGCTGTGATTTAAGTCAACGTAAACTAGGTTTCGTCTTTGCCGAGAGTTTCCTCTCTTTCAGCTTTGTATCGTAATTGGTTTTTTATTAAGAAGAAACACAGTACAATAGTTTTTTGGCAGCCAGAGCTCTGTTCCACGGCCTGGGCATAATGAGCAGATCCTGCATCGCTAACCAAATATCCTCCATTGATTGTGGTTAGGTGGCAGAATTTCCTTGTCAATGGATACAACTGCAACAATTTCTAACAACAAACGAGCCTGTAAAGGGTATTGGGGAAGTGGACACAAGAACACATTTCATGCTTCTGTTTTGAATTTCTAGTTTTGAAATAAGATCATCAGATCATATTTCACAAAGTCCCAAACACTGTGTTAAATCTTTCTGCCTAATGGCCTCCTATCCTCGGAGGGTTGGATTAAAGAGCTTCCTCTGAGCGTCTTCTGTGCTGTGGAGTCTGCAGCTTGTTAACTGTGTGTGTGTGTGAGAGAGAGAGCGACAGAGAGAGTATGTGTGCTGTATTAATGTCCATCTTAATCTAATTAATAATTAGGCTGGTATTATTTTGAATTGTAAATGAGATAATCATTTGGCCCGCTCACCACCACGGTAATCAGTTGAAGCTGTGCAGCTCATGGAGGCAATGTAAAAGGCAGAGTGCCACAATTTGCATGAAAAATCGCATAACTCAGTCAAATCTGACACACAGAGACATGATACACATATTTTTAGATTTAGTGTGACTTACACTTTCCGCAAAGATATCATTGTCTCTGATGTCCATCGCAAAACAATCGTCCATAGATCCCCTTCAAAATTATAGAAAAAATGACGCTCCCTAAAACTCCAGAACTTGCCTGAGAATCATCATGTTTTCGTCAGTATAAAAGTAACCCAGTGATAGTTGTCTGTACATCCGTGGGTACACTGCAAGCAGGAACTGCTAAAAGCTAATTCTGCATAATTTTAATGGTGCCAATTTGCCAAAATGTAAACAAATATAGGCTAAAATAAACAGGGGTCAAGTTGTAGCCCACAGCACAACTCACTGAATCCACAGCAAAATTATACTTCCTGTGTACATCCCCCAAAGTATCGTGGGAACTGTACTCCAAACTGTACTTTTTTCCTATTCAAATTATTATTGTTTCATACCTCTGTGAAACCTTGTAAAAGATTTTACATCCAGGGCTGCTGACGGGGGAACACCGGGTCAGTTGTCCCAGGCATCTGTTTACATCTGTTCATATCTGTTATATCAGTTTAATGTTATCCAAAAGTCTGGATATACTTTTTCATTTATGGTTCTGGGTTCTTAAATTATTAGAAGTGAATACAGTGCCACATTGCAAATACACTGCAGTACAAGAATGGTCTTTACTTATAAGTATGTTACACTGTTAGTGAGGTTACCTGGTTACTGTTGGACAAAACAAACCCCTCTCCTAAATGGAGACAAATCAGACTACTTTTATGACGACTAGGCAGGTTTGAGGCTCTGATTGGGATTGATTGATCTGAACTCTGTCAAATCTGGCAACACAGCAGATCAGTCCAGTTGTATCACAGAACTGGCACTTGAATCAAGACTGAAATGTCAAGATTGATCTGTAGAGGAATAAACTGAGATTATTTCACCCTGTATGATCCTTTTAAGAAAAAAAAAAGGTGTCAGTATTTGATTAATGTATTGTTGAAATGAATTTGTTTCAGTGTGTGTGTGTGTGTGTTTAGAGGTGCTGGGCCGGCTGGATCTTACGACAGTGTTGGTATTCACGCTGAGAGCAACATGCTGAGCCTCATCAGAATGTGTGGTGGTGTAGACGTAGGCGTGTAGAAGCTTGTTAAATCACATCTTGCTGATCCTCATTCAGCTTCTGTTTGTGAGGTTCTCGGTTTCCTTTTTATTTCTCTCTCTCTCCTCTGCCTTCAATTCAATACACTTACATTAATTTGTCCTTTATTCAATCAATTAGTCCAATTGAATTATTTTTCCAGAGACCTGAGAAGAAAAAAGCATTCATTAACTTGACAAAGAAAATACACAGTATGAATTTGTCAACCGCTCCAGCAGCTGCATGGCAGAAAAACGTGAAAAGTATATTGTACAAAGCAATTAGAAAAAGACATTGTTGCTGTAAACTTGCTGAGGGAGACAAAGAAAATGTAATTTCAAAGTGCTTTGCACACATTTCAGTTTGATAAAGGTGTGTCGTACTAAACAGCCTTAGTAAAACAACTTCTCTGGTGACATGATACATATGGCTACACTTAAAATGGTAAACTAGACTAGACACGCTCTTCCTCCTGAGCCACAGCTGTCCACATCCTCTGGCAGCCATATTGGAGGTCATCAGCTCTTGGCAGCTCAACAGTGGCAGCTTATAACACTGTTTGGTCAGGTACCTTGCAGGCTAATTGGCTAGCAACACCAAACACACCAGCAGATTTCTCAGTTTGGATACAAATCTACTTTTTCAAACTGTTGACTTCATAATTAATGACAAACACCCACAACATTTGTTTATAGATGTCCCAGGGTTTCCTGCCCAGTTATATATTTAAAAATGATCTGCGCGCAGCATCTAAACCAGTGACAGCAGTGCCTTTATAGCTTCCCAGGAGTGCTGTTACAATCAAACATGAAATGCTATTAGTACACTGTGTACTGGAGATAAGACAGAGAGCAGTTTACTGAAAGCTGAGTGCGTGTCATCTGTAACCTGGTTCCAGACCTCTTTGTTATCGGGCAAAACATTACTGTGTGAAATGTAAAAAACATGGCCAACCTTCCACCTATTCATGCCCACAAGCCAAGAGCCTGAGGGGAACATGTTTGACTCACCTGTAGATGGGAGATCCCCTGATATTTAACATTTATAAGAGTATAAGGTTACTTAATGACAGAGGCATTGTCCCAGTCTCAAGCTTTCAGTTTTACTTAAAAACCATCATCAGGAGCAGTTTAATGTCAGGAAACAACAGCTTATAAATACCAGGTGTTCCAGCTGATTGCAGACAGACAGACTGTGTCACAGGCCTACACAGAGGTAAGATAGAACAACACAACATACAGTATCCATCAACACATAACATTCAACATTCATCTGTAGTTGCATGACTGGACTCTGTATCACCTACAAGGCTGGTGATGACACATGCCATCCATTTCAGCTAGTAGGCTCTTGCCATGTTTTTTTGTTTTTTGAATTCTCTTCAAGCCCGCTGACCTCCATGATGGCACTATCGTTGTTTGTGATGGGAGAGTTGATGTGACTGCAAAGCTTCTATCAGGGGATTTAAAACATGCTAGAGATGTGTTGTACATCGATGCCCTCTAGTCTGTTCAGGACAAAAAATGTATATGGACTTATGTCTTAACAGTGGAGAATAAAAGGTATGATTTTATTAATTTTGTGGGACTATATTTAACATGGCTGCCATAATAAACACTGAATAAATATTGAATTTGACTGGGGAGATTCAACTCAGGATACATTTTTACTTGTATTTTACTCTCTCTTCATATCTGTCACACTGTGGTCAGAAGTGCTTCATCTTCTCATCTCTCTCTCTCTCTTTCTCGCTCTCTCTCTCGCTCTCTCTCTCTCTCTCTCTCTCTCTCTCTCTCTCTCTCTCTCTCTCTGCAGATGTGATCCACACAGTGGGGCCGATTGCACAAGGAGGAGTGGGAGAGGAGGAGAAGAAAGCCTTGAGGTCGTGCTACAAGAACAGCCTGAAAACAGCCACCGAAAACGCTGCACGCTCTGTGGTGAGAACGGAAGGATGAGACGAAGGGATGATTGAAGCTGGGGATGGCTGCTAGGAAGGGAGAAAGAAAGGAAGGAATGAAGAGATAATGAGTTGTTGTGGTGGTGGTGCTGGAGAGAACGAAGGAGCAGAGAAACCTGAGAGATTAGGTTAAAAGAGAGAGAAGAGAACCACTGAAGACAGGGACACAAAAAAGTGAAGAAAGCAATAAGAGGAAAAGAGGGAAGGACTGAGTCACGACTGTGTAAAATATTCTGTAGTTAAGAAAGAAACCTGAGCTAAAGAGAAGAAGATTTCTCATATGAAGATTTTTCAAAGGAAACTACATTCAAACTGAGATAGATGGAAAGAGGGGAAAAGGAGCTGCAGGTAGGACTGTTGAGTGGTAAGAAGGTTTTATGAAACACGCCGGGCAGGAGGTTTCACAACAGAGCGAGGTGTTAAAGTCAAAGAAAAACACCAAAGCAACATGAAAATAAAATCAGAGGTACAGTAGAAGAAAAGATAAAGGCTGTGTATTGTGACTGTGTGTTTGTAGTTTCACTGCTCAAGAAGTTATCACTTGCAAACAATCTGTAGTTTTTAACAAACAATTACAACATTTATTACATTTTTTTCCCCAATTTCTTTTTTGCAATCTGTGTCCTCTTACCTTCAAAATGTATATATGTGGAGGGGTTATCACAATGTATTGATTTGATTGATACTGTGATATAAAGTTAAGTTTTTAGTGGTATAGCCCAACATCACAAATTTGCCTCAAAGGGCTTCACTGACACTGATAAGTCTGTGAATTAAAATGAACTGAAAATGAAGACTGAATCAGATTTTGAGTGTTTTCACTAGTTAAACTGCAAGTTTGTGAAAAAACAGAAGATATTTATGGCAGTGTGGACAGGCTGGTCAACCGAACTCTAATTCTTGATACTCAGAATTAATCTGACTTCAACACGGCAACAGTGTTGTGTGTTTACATTGAGCCTTTTATGCTTTTTGTTATTAGTTCACTTACACTGAGTTTTATGTTTATCTTTCATCTTGAGGACCATGTGAGTCATGTCTGCTCTCACCCTGAGTTTCTAACTTAGCACTCTGGTCAAATGAACAGGTCTGGAGACACAGAGAGCGTCCTGGCATCTGCTCGTACCGCCGTATCTGACAGCAGGTTGAGAATCTGCCAGATTTGATTTACTTTGAAGTTCACTGGTTGCTTTTCTCAACTCAGAACCAGTGGTGTAGCATGAACCTGCCTGACATGGATCTCAATAATTTATAGTAATAATCCTTAAGATTTTTATATCAAAAACCATTTTTGAAACTATTTATGGTTGACATTTTCCAGCAGTAGCCATTCAGTGTACATACATTCAGCAATCACTTCACCGTGTAGTAGCTTTCATTGTTACAGGCATAGTTCACCTTTCCTGAGCAGGTTTTAAATTACCTTCTCACTCACAAGGGATTCACAGCAAACAATGTATGCATGTACTTAAATGTTACTGTTTTTTCTAATTGATAGAGGCCTCCTAACTGACTGATCTCCTACAGCCGTATCAGAGGTGTGCTAAGTTGCTGCTAATGCAAACAGAATATTTAGTCATACTAAAGGGATTGAGGGATCGTAACAAAAAGAGTGAATTTGGCACTAAAAAGACTGTAACTTTGGAAGATACCCTCTTGATTTGGCTAATTCAGACAGCTGAAGCCGCATATTAGCTTTGGCTGAACTGGAAATAATTGAAATTGCTTTAAGAAGATATCTCTTTGCGGAAATAAGAGCAATTAAAGTGACCAACAGTGCTTTCAATGTACATATAGACATGTGAGGACTATTATATTTATTGGGGCATTTTATGCATGTATTATACAGTATAATGAAAGTATAAAGATGACAGGAGAGAGAGATGGTCAGAACAAAGGCCACCAATAGGATTAAAACAAAAAACAGGATTCGAACCGGGATGTTGTGGTTCATGGTCGGCGTCTTAACCCCTAAACGAATTGTTCTAAGACGTACTTGGGGGGGAAAAACAGCTATTATTTAAAAGCATTAAGCCGCTGAAACACAGGTGGCTTTTATTGTGGAATAGCCACAGTGAGCTGCAGGTGACAGGCTCTTTGAGAACAAGCACCCCTCCAACATGTTGTCAATATAAACAAATCCTTTTACCAGTCTGTCCTATTGTGTGGAAAACTATTAATAATAAAAACTATTACTATTAATATAATTACGGTCGCTCACAGCATGATGAAAAAAGGTTTGTTTGGCTGCGCTGTAATCAGATACCCAAGTTGTTACTTTTTGTGTCATTTTGAACACAACTCTGGGACCTGTATTGTTAAACCACACAAGAAACCAATGATGTCACCAAATAATAAAAATAATGCTTAGGGCCCAACAGTACTGTAGCTGAGGAAGGAAGTCCTTCTACACCAGTTGCCATAACAAAGGATGATTGACAGTTTGGTCTTTAAATAGATACGAAACTCAGAGAGAGAAGAAAGGCTGCCATAAAAAAACAACCAGGAGAAAGAGTCCATCAAGATCCTGCAGAGTGTGATTTCTGTGTGTGTGTGTGTGTGCGTGTGTGTGTGTGTGTGTGAGAGAGAGAGAGTGAGATGAAAGCAGGCTGTTATGTGATCAGCAACAGATTGTAACCACTTTGTTTGTCATCTTTACTTTGCAGGCTTTCCCTTGTATCGCCACTGGAATCTACGGTCAGTGTCTGTGTTTATGTGTGTGTCTCCTCCCCATACCAGAACTAATGCATGACGTTTTCATCTGATGTGTGTGCGCGTGTGTGTGTGTGTGAGTCATCATAATTTTCATAGTTTTACGTCAAGTGTTGCTCAGGGCTTTATTCTCAAATTTGAGAGGAAAAAAAAAATCCAACAATAACAGCAACAATATATCTGCCTGTGTTTGTGGCTGTGTTTTCCATCACATGCTTGTTTCCAGTATCAGTCTTTCAGTTTAACCAGAGTGCCGAGCCACGCGGTGCCACTTGGCACATTATCTCCTGCAGCCCAGAGGTGGTTCTCAGATTAAGGCCTTGGATTTAAACCGGCAGATTAAGATAGATTAGGCCGGAGATTGTGTCCGATTGACTGTAATCCCCCTTCACACTGGCAGGAGAGAGAGTTAAGGACAGTGCTTAAACACTCCCCCGGGGTGGGTTTGGGTGTGAGGGCCGGTCGTAGACACTTCTCCCATGTTGCTAGATAGAGGAAAAGGCCAAAATAGTGATTGACTCAGTGTGTTATCCGTGTCTTCCTCTCTGTTGTACCTGTTTCTCGATGTCTCTCTGTTTTTAGCTCATCGTCTTTTTAAGAATACTTCCCGTGTTTTCTTTCACCTGGGCTCATTTTTAAAGAGGAAGAAGAAACAAAATTGTCTAAATTTAAGATGGATTTTGCAGTCTTTTATGTTATCTGAAAGCATCAAGCTGGTATGTGATGAAATTGAAAAATAATGAAGGGGTGTTGCCAACAGTAATGCCAGCCAATCATATTAGTAGATTTTGAATAATGCTACAAATTATCTTGGAGCTTGTTGTGGATCACTAAAAACCAAATACATTTTGAATAAATTGAGGAACCATTTGTGGACAAATTCACAGACATACAGTAGTCGTACCACTTTCTCACAAAATAAGAAAATAAGTGGTCTTCAAGGCAGTGTGCACACTAACCCGTACAGGTGTTTTCAATAATTCTGGCTGATTAGACCTTGTTACAGTTTAGATGGAAGACCCATGATGAGAATAACGTGAAGGCACTTAACTCAATGTACCAATCAAAATAGTAAATACGTCTTGCCGTAACATAATTGCTGCATTGATTATGTTCAGTAGCAACATTTTTCTCCAGTCCAGTGGACTGTTATGTTTTTGTACTACAGGAGTCGTAGTGCTCAGGATGGATGGTGGACGTACACACACTGGAGACCAGGGTTTGCATCCTGCGTCACGCGTGTGCTTCAGTAAAGGCTACTAAAATGCCTCGGTTGAGGTTTGATTCAATATTCAACTAGTAAACACGTCCTGTGTTGTGCCTGAAGTCACTGTTTAAATTTTTAACCAAGACTATGATATTTCCTTAACATTAACCAAGTGCTTTGAGTTGCCTAAACATAACTGTGAAAACTGTAATCATGCTTTAGTTGCCACAAGTGGATTAATGTAGGAAAACAAATACAATACTTTGACAATGAACATTTTGCAACTTTGCAAATACATTCTTTAAAAACATTTCCTCATTAAGCTGATTAAACTTAATCTGTATGGCATTGCGTTTCATTAAAAAGTAGTATATGAATGTAATTTTGAAAACGCTAACAGTAGAGTCAGGCAGGTGCCAATCAAGCACAGTTTGCACACCAGCCCACACAGGCAGGCCAAGGTGTGTGTAGAGGCTTTAAAGTTTATTCATATTAAAGATGCTTATTCATCAGATGAACAAGACTATTTTACTTTAATATTAGTTATGGAAAGGCCAGCTTTTCTATTTTTTTTCCATCAAGCAGTAAAATAGTTTATATAGCGTAACATAAAGGGCCCAGTTTGACATATTCCAATATTCCATTATTCCTTGCAGTATGAATACTGCATGTGTGTATTTTGATGCTGAAACAATGTATTGTTTAGTGCTAATTTGTGCCCTCGTGTATTCCCCTATGTTTACATGTTGAACCCTCTCTCCTGATGTATGGAATAATTAATGTATAATCACAGCGTATGTGTTTGTTTGGGCTGAGCAATTGGGCCAGATGATGAATTTTTACTGCCTTTGTGTTGCGTTTCCAGCAGTGGGGATAATTTTCCAGCACTGAAAGGTCTCGGTCGCTGAATGAATATAGAAGAAGCACTGTAATTTTTCTCCATCTGTCTCCTTGTAACCAACAAGTGTGTTGTGTCTGCATCTTGCTGGAATAGGCGAGTCGGGGTGAGAGGAAGTGAGAAAACACAGAACGTAGAGTGTTAGAATAATGGAAAGAAGAACAGATACCTGTCTTGGAAAAAAACCAGCACAGACAGCAACCTAACGCAGACACACAGATCTGTCACTGCACCTGTTCTTGCAAATTGTGTGTAGACTATATTTTTGATGTTGTGTGTATGTGTGTGATGGTGCAGGATATCCACCTGAACAGGCTGTGCACGAGGCGTTAGCAACTGTGAGGGAGTATCTGGATGAACATCATGACAAGGTGCGTATGGGTGTGTGTGTGTGTGTGTGTGTGTGTGTGTGCATGTGTGTGTGATTGGCAAATTTTCCCTACCATTTCCTCTAGGTATTATTCCTTTCACAGCTGTTGTTTTTGTTTTCTGGTGGGAGCGAGGAGAAGGCTGTATTGAGAAAACACATACATGCACACAGTGACACACACACACACACACACACACAAACATACATTTAAACACACACTCTCATGCTCATGGCCAAGTCTGCGTTTTAATTGGCTCCTTGCGGGACTAAACCCGACTAACACAAACACACACACACACACACACACACACACACGCACACTTTCTCTCCGGAGAAACAGCATGCGGAGAAAAGACAAAGTGATGGAATAGATGACTGGAGGGGAGGGATGGAGGGGGAGAGGGGGGGAGGTGATGGGGAACAAAGAGGAAACTTTCCAATCAGTCGTTTACGTGCTCTAAACTCTCCTCCCCTCTTACTCCTTTACTTCTCAGGTCTCCTCCAGCTCCTCTTTTCAATCTTTCTTCCTCTCTCCAACCGCCATGCTGTATCACCTCCCAGAGAGGGTGTTGACAATGTTATTGTTAGCGCTGGTGCCCCCAGAGTCTCTGTAGCAATACCAGCCGACTGATGCCATCAGCCACACCGAGCTCAACAAACGAACATTAAACGTTACATGTCTCACCATAGAGGACAACATTCGACGAGACTTAAACGGCTGAAAATGAGAGCAGAAAGCCAAATCAGTGAGGCCCTAGTTTACATTCTGACCAGAAATAGTTCCACTGTGTGTTTTTTTTTTTTTTTTTTCTAGGGGGGAAAAAAGTTTTATTGTAAACAAATGAGATGGTGAGGTGGAGTTTATTTGCATACATATAAAGTAAGAATGTTCACCAGAGGAAATTGGGTTTATTCTTTAATTGAACCCCCTCCATTTTACATTGTTTACAGTGTGTTTTGTTGGGCTTGCTCTGGCTTGGAGTGCAGTAATGTAGAAGAGGAAATTGGAAATTATAGACACAGTAAGACTCGAGACACGGGGCAATGCGCCAACTCTCTGCATCAAGTGTAATAATAAAAACATGAATCATTTATTCGTAAAACACAGCCAGAAAGCAGTACCCAAGGCAGTTTCATAGTTCATGTTTCATGTTATATATTTTACAAATTAGATTCACAGTCGGCCAGAAAGTTTAGACAAAACTGACATTTGAGAAAACGATCTACCCCATGAGGACCATTAAATAGCTGCTCTGGGGCTTTTGAACATATCACATGATCTTCAGCGGCAGATGGCATTTTAACTCAGTTGTCATGGAATTGACTGTTCGCTAGGCTCCGTCCCCCTTAGTTACTGTTGCTAGGCCTGTTAAGCTTTTCATTCTCTCACAGCACCTGGAGAGCCGAAGTGAAGCCGGAACTTCCTGGTTCTGTTACAGAAGTAAGAAAACCTCATTCAAAATCTTATTGAATGTTAGTCTGATAGCATCCAGGACCGGCTTCCACATATAAGTGGGGAAATACTACACAGTGGATGTGCTGGTCGAGCTTTTTTTTAACGCAACCAGTGACCCCACAAACTATTAGTTAAAGATATGCTAACTCTTGGCAGTGGAAGTAATGCCTGGTTACTACCATAGGCAGTAAGCTAGTTACTGTAGCTGCACATGCTAATGTTTCCAGCTTATGTTATGTAGCAGATAAACACACTGTCCACTCCTTACACTTTTGCTCTTGTGTTTGTGGTTTTGGAAAGGCAAAAAAAAAAGACACAACCCTCCGAACTTTGTAAGCTGAGCTGTGATTGGACATTCACAGTTCGGGGGAGGATTTTAGAAACAGTCAATTGTAGATGTTCAAATTGAACATAAGATTTGAAGTCCTGAAAGTTTGTTGAAAACTCAGAAACCTACATTTCCATAACTGGGCAAACTCCATCTGCTGATGACGATCCTGTGATATGATTGAAAGCTCCAGAACAGCTACTAAATGGACCTTGTGGTGAGATTCTTCTGAACTACTGTTTCCAAGAATGAACTTTGAACATCAGTTGGAAAATCATATTATTTTATATGTATTAAATGCAAACTAAAAGCTAGTAAAATACAATATCACATGTACATTAAAATGACTAGTTATTAAAGGAAGGTTATGCAGGTTTGCATAGGACTTAATGTGCATAAAGTCTACCAGTACCAGTGTGTTCTCCACAACAGGTCAGTGAGGTGAAATCTGTGAAAAATAAACTTTGCTGCAGACAGATTTTCTGTTTGAGAAGGGAATATTTTCAGGCTGTCTTTAAGGTTTCCCTTAAAGACGGGCAGTTCTGAGAGAGCCCATTACATTCAGTTGATGTTATTGTTAGTTTTAGCATCTCCAGGGTCCCTGCAATAGTATCAAAAAGAGCTCCCCACTGCCACCGTTTTCCGGAGGCCATTTTGCATCTCTCCTCGCAAGCATTTGCTTTAATTTGAATGAGGGAGGCTTCGAAATGGCGCAAGTGGATGCAACTCAGTGTGGAGGTTAGAGATTTTCGAACCTTAGCCCAGGGGGTGTAGTTACTTACATTTCCATATCTTTCCTTTTAGCCTCCATTCAAATCCTGGCAAGTGATGGTAATTGTGCAACAAGCCGAGACTGAAAAACACGTGCTGACGGCTAGCAGGCTGCTAAAATGTCTGTATTTGAAAGCAAAAAGACTTCCCACACCAGGCATAAAGTGATAGAAACAGCCTGACTATAAATTGCACTGCCTCGCCCAAAACGGAAAAATCACAACCTTGGTAGAGACATTAGGGTGGTAATAATGTTTGTCAGAGTCTGAGAAATAAGAGCACACAACGGAGCTTATATCCCTGGAAGCATCTTTTTAATGTAGCTACAGTAACTTTAATCATCAGGCTACATATAGTGTTATAGTGTTGTGTACTGTTCTGTCTGTCCAGCTACACAGAGTACAATGTAAATATTATAGACTGCAGAGCCAGTATCTAAAGAACACAAGAGCACAGAGCATAAAGATTGTTTATTGTTGTAAAATAGCTGCACTCACTCGGCCAGTGTCTTAATATTATTTGAAATCTATTCTCTTTATGGCTTTGTGTGTGTGTGTGTGTGTGTGTGTGTGTGTAGTGGTGAGTCTGGATTGAGTTGACTGGTGTTTCTCACACAGTAATGAGAGAAACCGAGGAGCCTATTGCCAAATACACACACATGCATGCACAGAAACACACAGAGCTACTTTTCTACCTTATACACACACCCATAGACACAAACGTGTATACAATAGAAGTACTTATAGACCTACACAGGAACTTCTCTCTCTCTCTCTCTCTCTCTCTGTACATTTGCAGCCCTCTGTCCCCAGCATGCAGTTTAATAAGCGTTGTGGTGTGGCATGTTCATAATAGGGAGCTAATAGGGGCGTAATGGGCTGATGCATTAGCTGAATTTTCCTGATGTCACACTCTGTTACATTGTTCCCTCCTGCTATTGATGAATTCACAGTTATTGCATATGGTTGTAATAAAGCTCATTGTATGGATGTGTGTGTGTGTGTGTGTGTCAGCTGGACAGAGTCATCTTCTGTGTGTTCTTGCCAGCGGATAAGAAGCTGTATCTGCAGAACTTCCCACTCTACTTCCCTGCTGGTGAGTTGTCTTTCTTTCTCTCTCACACGCGCGCGCGCGCGCGCGCACACACACACACACACACACACACACACACACACACACACACACACACACACACACTCGCCTATATACAGTGATGACAGCTCAGCTCAATTTAGCTACACACACAAATAGAGACACACACTGTGGTGTGATAAATACTCTGCATCATCCACTGTGTGCTATTTGCACATCCAGTACATTCACACATACAGGAAGCCAATGGACACATTACACTGTGTATAGCACATTTAATTGGGTTTAATTACATCAAATAAACATATACTTGCTCCCAACACACACATACATGTAGTGACATATAAAACATTTAAATACACATAAACACGCACAGTGGCTTGAACCTCAAGTATGCTTTATGATTTTAATGCCCAAAAGAGCACAAAGGCACACACACAATACTGACATACAGTACATGTATATTCTGTTTATTGGCATGGCCTTTTCCATAGCTGACTATCTGAGAAACTGCCTTGTTATTGCACTCATGAATTTATTTGATTTATTTAATCAATTAAATCTGTTTGAACACAAATTCCATCGATTGATAGTAATTGTCTTTGTGTCAGACATTTGTTCTGGTGAGTTAAGACACTGTGTTAACGGTTAAATAATGATATGGCGTTACACATACAGTGTGTCATGAAAGTTATGGTCAGGAATAATTTCAGTAAAGGGCAAAGCAGAACAAACAAATGAGATGTAGAAAATATTTTTTTTCTTTTTAGATTTATTGCACCTCTAAAATGAGACTTTCCTTTTCTGATGTATTTATTGGAACATCTGTTTGGATATTTTACGAGATGCAAGTATAGTACTAAGTGCAATCCACATAACCAGCTTGAGGGACACTATTAGGAACAGATTCATTATTGTCAGTAGCCTGCGTGCACAATAAAAAGACTTGAAGGAGTTAAGTTAGCTCAACATTTTAGCAAATATGCTTTACTTTCTTTCTGAGTTAGTTGAGAAGATCAATACCAATCACATGTCTGTGTGATAAGCGTGGAGCTGGACGTTGTTAGCCTAGCTTAGCATAATGACTGGAAGTAGGGGGAAACAGCTAGTCTGACTCTGTCCAAAGTCTACCAGCACCTTTAAAGCTTGCTGATTAACACATTATATATAATTTGTTTAACTCAAGTTTTTTTTAAGGGGAGTTGTGTGCTGTAACTTTTTCTTGACCAACAGCAGTTTATCCATCCAGCCAGTACTTCTGTACTGTATCTCCAGCTATAGCACAGCTGCCAGATATTGGTGAACAAAGGTTTTGGTTTTAGTCTCTATATTTTGGCGCAATCATACAAAACCTGGCAAACATACTCACCAAATTTATGCTTGGGCACATCGTGTGTCTTGGGAGGATCGGATAGCTAACCATTATCAAGAAAGTCAAGTGTAAATGCAACCAAGAAGGATTAGAGACAAAAAATATGGTTGTTGAGACCAGACATCCAGCCCGATGTACAACGTGTGTAACTAACTAACCCTGTTGGGAGCACTGGGTGCATGTGTGCCTTCCATTTTCCGAGTACAGTGTTGGCAGGATGACGTTTGAAGATTTTTAGACATTTCTTAGCCAATCATCTGTGTTTTGCCCTAATTTCTTTGTCCGCCCCTTTAGCCTGACCAATGACAGCAGCTTATCCTTCAGGTAACCAGCATGGTGTGTATCAACATGTGTAGCTTGCTCTCTCAACAGGAATAACTGCAATTAGTCTGTTTGTAGATGGGCAGTCTCAACCCCTGTGTGAAATGTAAATGGTGTGTTCATAGAGGGAAACCCTGACCTTTCCTCCGCCTGCACTTATTATATTTTAGGAATAAATTGCTAGTATTTGCACCTTTAGTTAAATTAAATTTTTTGCACTCCTGAATGCAAATAATGGGCACTGCTGACCTCAAACTAGCTGGTTTACAAATTGTTGCTGAGTAAGAAAATGTGAAAAGCTTTTTACCCCAAAGGTGAAATGTTTCTATTTTAAATGAAAAAAATAACCACCATGTTTTAAGCCTCCAATGTTCCTCCTTCAATCTGCAAGTCCTGTCCTGTTACCTGCTTTTCAAAATGGACTAAAAGGAAAGTCATGTACCATCATTGCAGATTGATCTATATGGTTAAATGAAGTTTAGTAAATACGTAAATTCTATGTTGGCTCGAGCTGTGACGTGATGACTTCACCCATTTGTTTTGATTGCACTCGTGATTGATAGTGTTATAATGCCAAGCAGTCTGGGCTCCTAAGCATGATCAGTCATTCACTCAATTATTCAAATTAAGCATCGGTATTACAACTGCAGCCTTAACCTCTAATGTCTTGCTTTACCACTGCTATAAATCAAACTCACCTCTCGCCTCCAAAACATTTTGAGAGAGGTCTCAGCCGTCTCGTGCTTTCTGCTTTTATAAAACAGTTATTTTTTTCATATGACTTGGCACACAGCTGCTGCCAAATCCAAACGTAAGGCCAACAAAACAATCAGAAAGTTGCTCAGAAGAAATCCTACAAATTTTCACCTCCACAGGTTTTACGGCTGCATAGTCCTGTGTTCAATTTGGTCAAAATCTTACATTTACCTGAATCATTCAGCTGGCGCAGGTTCACTCAAACTCATATTCTCAATACACAGTAAGAAGTTGGTGATGTAAACAACTGTGGACCTGAATCAGTGCCTTTACAACCTTCCTCTCTTCCCTCTGTGCTTCATTTTTGTATTTCGACTTTCCAGACTTGTGTGACAAAAAATAGCAGCGATAAATTAACTGAAACAAGAAAAAGTTAACAGCAAACAGACGAACCTTCACACACTGTCAACAAAAACTTGGCAGCATGAACAACAACGCACTGAAGAAAGGTTGACGTTGAAAGCAAAGCAGGGAGTGTTGTGTTTAATTTTAAATGAAAGGAGAAATTTCATGGTCTCAAGGCAGTAAAGTCAAAGCAACGGAGAAATGCCAGTGGGGTTTGAATATGTCATCCTATATAACATTAATATGCATGCTGCTTAACAGTTCAAGGCAATATATATATATATATATACAGTATGCATGCCATTTAGTTTTCTTACCTTTATGGTTCAGAGTATGTTTTAAGACATACAGCAGCAGACAGAGTTTTACATAAAAAACAAGCACACTTAAATACACAAGACAAGATAAAAACACACCGTATACTGAGGATTTAAAGCATTTTACATATATGCCCTGACAGACAAGGTGTTAAAGAAGAGTTCGAGAGAAAAGAGGAGCAGCCTGTTAAAAATATGAGCAGAAACCAATCAACTTTGCAGTCGTATCTCTCACATAAGCTTTAAACTCAGACATTGGGTTAAGAGTCTTAAATTTTTTATCTTTTTGCAGACAGATCTGACCAGTAGTGGCTGATACCAGGAAGGATTTCTCTCTCTCGTTTCAATGCGGGGCCTTGGGGAAGATCAATTGCTAAAAATAATGGGATCTCAAACTGCGATGCCCTTGTACTCTCTACTTTATACAAAAACCTAAATATGTAGGAGTTTACTAAGGAGTGTTTTGTAGATAAAATGTAACAGTGGCTAAGCAGAAGTAGCCATCTCACACTGACATACAGTACAATGTGCAATTATGAGTATGAGCTTAAAGGATAAGGGTGGTGATATTCTATACTTTTCTTATTATCAACAAATCCCAATCAAAAACCAACAATGAATTAAAGTATTTCCTGTGTAGAGAAAGCCTCATATATCGTATTTCTCTGTGCTATAGACCTCCATTGTTGTCCAAAAATTATTAAAAACAATCAATGATCCACACTGTTGCAGTGGCTGACATGTTCCTTTATTAACATGAATACAGGGACTGTAGTTTAATTTGAGTCAGTCTAACATACACTGTCTTGCTGACAATCATACTTACTAGAGCACTGAATGTGTATTAATCCTCTGCTGAAAATAGTCCCTAATAAATGCACTCCTGTTTGTGTAACATTTGCTACAGTTTACAGTGCCCAGCTGTTTTATGAAATTATTAAGCCTCTTTAAAAAATAAAACTATATATTTGTAACCTTTTTTTTAAAGATTTCTGCCTTCTGTAGGAACCAATGTGCTTGGGGCTGAGTGCCACAGACCGGAAGTCAGAAAGTATTGACAGATGGACTATTGCATTGTTGGTGTTGGTCTTTTCATAAGATTTCTTGACAATAAGAAAAATATAGAATAACACCAACGTTATCCTTTAACAGTTTGTAATAAATCTCAGTTCCCTGTGCAACACAGAATACACACACATATATATATATATATATATATATGTATGTATACACACACACAGAAAAAGGGGGCTTGCTCCCAGCTGTTTGCAACTTGTTACTCTGCCCCGAGCTGTCCAAAAAATAAAAATCAATTATAGGTTTATATGTAATATTAGCTTTGGTTTCATGGTCAGATTGTTAAGTTGAGTTATTTTATATAATGAACACTGAACCATGAGTCCATCCAGCTTTAGAGTTCAAGGGTCTGTTTTCTTACTTCTGTGATGAGGCAAACTGAGCTTCCACTTAACATGCTGCCGTTTCAAACTGTGACACAGCATCAAGTCTTCACTTGAAGCATGGAATCAGTACTTTCTCATCTTCACCACTGGGTCGGTCCACTAAAGAGGTTATTTTCCAAAAATGCAGGTGTGTCCCTTTAAAAAAAGTCCGTGCTAGCTGTTGGTGTCTTTCTCCTCTAATGGATGTGCAGCAGATTTTGTAGCAGCAGTGAGCGAGCAGTAGCGGTGCTTGGCTGGTAGATGGACCGGAACTGTCTGTGTGTGTGACAGAGCTGCTGCAGGCAGGCCTCCAACCCTCCACTATCAACCTTATGTGTCTCCAACACCTGGCACTGCCCACACTGGCTGTCTGTTTGATGTGTATGTGTGTGTGTGTGTTTGCATGTTTTGAGTGTGTCTTTAGCCATGTTGGACTGAGAGTGACTAATCCTCACTAACAGATCCCTCTGAAGCAACCAGACGCTCCAAAAGCCAAAGTGCTATTAACCGCTGCATGGCCAAGTTAAAATGCTCTCTTCCCTTGTTTTACAAGTTTCATTTTTTTTTCTCTCCCAGCTCCCACAGAGGCCACTGTTAAGAGTAAACTCTGAGAGAGTGGATCTGTCACATTTGGTTGCTGTGGCTACGCACCGTTACGCTCAACATCCAGATTCTTCCTCCTCCTCGCTGTCATCACAGATCAAGACCTTCAGCAGGAAGATAACTCCTAAATGGATGATTGCTTTTAAGTGCACACTGGCTCTTCTGCAGATGTTGATTAGTTTCTGTTTTTCCCACTAATGATTGAGGTTAGAGAGGTGACGTGACAGATAATTCTCGTGAAAAATGGACTGTGTGTACATTATGCTGCACTCTAACTTGACCTTTATTGTTTATTATCAGTCGTAGCTTTGCATCAAGCGTATATAACCCCCTATGTGTCCTGTGCTATTTGAATATTGGGATTCCAGGGTGTGTGCATGTGTGTGTGAGACAATGACAAACGCTTATTAAAACAAATCACACAGGCTTCTGGTGTGTATGAATTGATTATTTCTCGGGATGCGACACGAGTCAGTGAGCTGCGGCATCACCAGGGAACATTTTACATGAATATTTCTCTCTTAGTTTTCTCGCTTCTGTGTGTGAAGGAGACAGAAACAGGGACTTTGTTTATCTGTCAGCAGTGGTGGAAAGTAACAAAGTAGATTTACTCAAGTGCTGTACTTAAGAACATTTCTGAAGGTAGTTTACTTGAGTATTTCTATTTTATGTCTTTATACTTCACTACATTTCAGAGGGAAATATTGTACTTTTTACTGCACTATATTACTTGGAGATCCAGATTTTATACACAAAACATATCATAGCTTTTAAAATATGATGATTTGTTAGATTAAACTACACAGAAATATATATAAAGACTTGGCAGTACTTGCATTAGGAGGGCTGGGTCATATTGTTGATATCAATATTATGATATTATATACATGGTATAGTGTTTTTCCAATAATAATATATGACATAGCAAATGTATGCAAAATCACATGAAATCGAAATGATTTTCAATGTAATGAACTGTGTTTCACTGTTCTGCATTAAGAAAAAAAACTCTTCACACGTGTAACTCAAGAACCTCAGTAACTAATTTTGGTAGTTTCTAATTAAAATGTGTTGGAAAGATTCAGCCCTTTTCATCATAACTATCTATAACCAGTATTATCAGTCATTTGGAGTCATGTTTCTGGTCACCTGATGAATGTAAATCCAATATTCACTCTTTTGCAGCTCTGTTTTTCGTCTCCACCAGGGAAATATCTGTCTCTTTAGCTGCTTAATGCTCCACTATGTTCACCAGCTAACTGTGTCTGTCTGCTGTTAGCTGATGAGCAGGTAGTGTACAGTGGGTTTTATTTTTTATAAAAAATATGGATTATAGCTGCTTTAAGTACATGTTGCTAATAATACTTCTGTGCCTTTACTTGAATGCAGGACTTTTACTTGTAACTAAGTATTATTATATTGTAGCGTGACTACTTTTACTCATCTGAATACTTGTACTGCTAGCAATATCATTTTACAGTTTTTCATAGCTCCACTTTTTTTGGACGACCACAGCACCTGCTCATTTTTAACAGCAATCATCAATCCACCCCCCTTCCCTATTTCTTTCTTTATTTCCTTTTTGTCTCCATGCTGTCCAAATCCCTTCCACCCTGTTTGCCTGTCTGCCTGTCAGAACACCCCATATGTGTATTCATGCAAGCGCCATCATGCTTCTCCCTACAGCACATTTGCATGACTTTTTAATTGTTTGTTGCAGGATGTAGCCGTCACGTGTCAGCGGGACGCAGGCGGTGATTTGTGTGAAGCGAATTGAGTGTTTAGCGAGCCACCGTCCCGCCCCACGACTTTCATCTGCCAACAACCATCTTTATTGATTCCAAACAATCTGCCATGGTGGCGCAGACGCACAGGGAGGAGGTGGGTGGAGGGTTGGGACAAAGGAAGGAGAGGGCTAGGAAAAAATAAACTACAAAGAATATCAACAGGAAATTGGGAGAAAGCCCCCTTTTTCTGTAAAACCTTCATCTGTCACAAAGGGGATTGTCTTTTCCTCTTCTGAGCTCTTTGATTCCCTCCCTGTCTGGGCCTCCGTTTCTTCTCCTTCCTCCTCCTCGTCTCTATTTCTCGCTGTTTTACTCTACAGGATGGTGGAAAAAATAAACAGATGGAAGAGGGTGGGATAAAGAGACAGGGAGGAAGGATGTAGCAGTTCAAACTGAGAGAGGGGGAGGAAAAAAGGTGAAGGGATGAGAGGATGCAGAGCCGGCAGGAGGATGGAGAGATGGAGGGAAAAGAGGGGTGGAGAGCCTGATGAACTCATCTAAAGGCGCTCTGGGTTTTTTAATAAGCAGCAGACTGTGAAGCTACTCTCCGACCAGTCACTCTGAGTAATGAGAGGGAGGGAGAGAGAGAGACAGAGGATGAAAGGATGAAAAGACAACGAGACTCATTATCCTCCGACCAATTTTCATCACTGTCCCGTCAGTAATCTCTCTCTCCCTCTCTCTCTCTCTTTCTTTCTCTCAAACAGTCCACTGCTCTGTTTGAGATGACAGATGAAGACCAATTATGCTAACTGTTTCGTTAACTTGAAGGGTGATTCCCTGCCATCTTCCAGAACATACACTGATAATCCTGTTGGCCCTAGAAATTACTCGCAGCTCACGGCTCTCAAACGCACCTGTGTGTGTGTGTGTGTGTGTGTGTGTGTGTGTGTGCGTGTGTGTGTGTAGCCCTAATACTTTAGTTAAAGTGTGTGTGTGTGTGGTGAAAAATGTCCACTGCTTGTTTGGTTGACAGTATCCGACGGCAGTGAACTCTCAGGTGTTTGATGAAGAATTATTTCCGGCTGATGACTGCTGCTGCTGACTTTGTTCCTTGCAGTCTAATAGGTTACTGCCTTGTCAACAATTTCTTGGCGCTTAAACATATTTGTTGCTGTTCTGCTTGACTTTGTTCCAGCAGGGAGACGGAGAATAAACTCCAGTTTGTTAGTCTCTCTTTCTGTTTATTGCTTTCGCATTGTGTCATTTTAACCTAAGTGTCTCAGAAACTGTTTTTCTCTGCCGTTGCACTGTTTCTGGTTTGGCTGGAATGTGAATGAGGAAAATCGGCGCTTGTGCAATTTTTCTGTATATATATATTTTTTTTATTGCAGCAAGCTCTCGACGTGATTTTCATCATGCTGTGTCTCAGCTGTTCTTTGTGTTGTTGTTGCAGGCCTGGGCAGTGCAGTCGCTAATGCAGCTATAGAGCAGATCTCTAATGAGACTATGTTTAAAAACACATGTGGGTATGCAGAGCCTTTAAGGATAAAAGTCAGCAATGATCTGACTGACCTACAGAACAGTATAGTATCAATACGAACACAGAAATAATGCCACATTCACATCATATAGTTCAGATTGTAATTACAAGCAACCGAATGGAAAAACCATTTCACGTCAGAGTTTTGATTTTGATTTGGAGATATCTGGAATTTCTGACAGCGACGACATCTCCTATTTGGCAAAAAGAACTACAGAAGGGTCAACAAACTGTTGGCAAAATGGCTGCAAAGCCACCATCGCTGGCAGTTACATCTAAATAAAATCCAATATTAACACAAATACAAGCGATTCAGTTAATTTAAAAAGAATCTACTGTGATGTACTGTACTGGTTTCATTTGTTAATGAACCGCTTCAAATACTTAATACTTAAAAGTAGCTAATTTAAATGATGTGACTACAAGGCTAACAATGGGGGTAACCATCTTGGACTAACACATGAACACTCTCAAGTCGGAATAAAGGGAGGTTTTCCCGTTCTTCCCATTCCACAGACATTGTGTGAATGCAGCAATAGTCCATAGAGAAGCCATTCATATCTAAGAAAGGACTCCAATACCCACATGTCCAAGAACCAACATTTCTGGACCGAAATGTCAACTTTCATTGCATAAATGTAATATGTACTATTAATATAAACAAGAAAATCCACCAGTTCAGCATTAACAGGGAAGCGATATTAGCTGTCAACAGTCGTCCTCCAGTCCTTCAGTGCTTTGTGTGACGGCCTGTTGCAGACATTTCTCTGCCCGACACCTCTCGCCTGCATGCCTCTGAATCTGCAGTTGTGGGATATTATCTCCCTGAAGGGCCTCACAAACCTGTATGCCGCCGGCAGGCAGAGGGTTATGGCTTCTGATGTTGAGATTCAGGTCGTCACACACTCAAGGTGGGAAACTTTGAATGAACAGCTTTATAAAAGTGACAAGATGAGGTGTTATTCCAGCTGCATCTTGTTAGGTAAAAGTGCACTAAGCTAGTTGTAGTTGTAGCTACCTAAGTTGTTTTTAAGTAAGTATTTGTGTTATTTTGTCATTCTGCTCTGCTGCTGGTCAGAAGCAACTAACAACTTTCTGTAAGCTGAGGTTCAAAGTTTATTCTTGACCTTGACAATCTCACCACAAGGTCCATTCTTTAGCTGTTCTGGAGCTTTCAATCATATCACATGATCGTTATCACACACATATACTAGTGTTACTTCAATATAACACTAGTCCGAATCAGTTCTTAAGTAAGCTACAGTGTACATTGCCATCTGCAAGTATTTGAACAGTAACTCATCTTTTGCTATGTTGGCTCTTTACTCCAGTACATTGGATCTGAGACGGAAAATCTTGTTGCTCTGTCCAAAAATTGGGGTGACTATGAGCTTTTTAAAGAGGTCTTTGTTTAAGCTCTCAGCTTCCTACCTCTGCTGCACAGCCTGTTGTTTGTTGTTTCATTCACGTATATGTGAGTATGTGAAGGTGTAAGTCTTATATTATAAAGTATGTTATATTAGGTGTATGTCTTTATGTGCAAACAAACATGTATGATACGGATTGATCCCTACACCATAAGTCACAGTTTCACGTCAAATGTACGTATCATCTGTGCAAGATGACTTTCTATAACTATAGTTATAGAAACACCACCATAATGCCAAGTAATATTAAAATGTAAACATAGTGTATAGCTATTCCCCCAGAGTCTAGAGATGAATGTCAGATCTTTATTGACTGTATGATATGTAGCTATCTTGGAACAACAGCATCTCTGGGCTTCTATTTCTTTGTAACATTCCCCCCAGACTAAAATACAACCTTATAGAAATGTAGTAGAAATGTATAGAAATCATGCTGGGGGATGGGGAGACCTGGTAACAAATTAGTCGTGCTCATTTCTTCATTGTGCTGATGTCAAACAAATTATAGGTTAAGTTAAATTAGTCCTGATGTTGCTGGAGTCAGACCTCTTGGAACCAATTCAAGGAGCCCTGCTGAGCTCTGGACCCTGGTTGTGGAAGAGAGAATAAAAATTGAGAGTGTGTGTGTGTGTGTGTATGTGCAGTCATTAAATATTAGTGAAATGTTAGAATAAAAATTGAGAGTGTGTGTGTGTGTGTGTATGTGCAGTCATTAAATATTAGTGAAATGTTTCAGGCCTTTCAAGGTATTCGTCTTCTAAGACAATTGTGAGCCGGCAGCAAATAGTGGGAAGTAAACAGCGACCAGCACTCAGACTGGATGAGGATCCGGCAGTTAGGTGAGATGGGTGATGTGTATGGATGAGGCCATGATGGAGAGAGCGAGAGAAGAGGGAGGAGGGCGATGTTTACGGGTGGAGGGGAGCGAGGCCAGTAAACTGCTTGTGAAATGAAAATGGCTCTTTAGCAGAATCCAGGACACTTGGGCGCTGCGCTGGATCAATGTCTCTGATTTACTGTCTGAAAGCCTGTCAGAGGGAAAGAGAGGCAGAGGGGGGAGACGGAGGCCGGAGGAGGGGGGAGGCCGGACAGAGAGAAGTTAGAGGTAGAAGAGTCCTTTAATGGAAGGAGAAAGAGGAGAGACGGGGAGAGGTAAGGATGGAGAGGGAAATTGTCCATCAGAGTGACGCGGTGTGCGGAGGCAGAATCAGAGGGATTGCTCCTCAAGTCCTCACGGCAGAGATACAAAATCAATCTGTCAAGGCGATGGGGAAGGGCAATCTTGTTTTGTGCAGGGAATTGGTGCGGCCATTTAGGGTAAAATCAATAGGGGGACACATGGCGCTTCTTAAATCCTTACTTTCCCACAGAGGCCAGCCGTATTGACTAACAGGAGAGTGTACATAGGAGGTACACAAATCTTTAACTTGACCTGTCTGGAAGGAATCTGTATTCTGTTTGCGGCCAAAGCACTGGTGGAGTCAGATGAAGGTGATGATTTCTGCCGTGCACTCAGGAAATTCATGTAAATGATGAGAAGACGACTTTGAGGTAGAACAAACTGTCTTCTACTGATATTGATTGATTCACAGGTAACAGAAGTCTATTTATCAGGCCTGCAACTGATGATTATTTCATCAGTGCAGGTTATGTCTCGATGAATGTTTTAGTCTATAAAATATCAAACAAGGCTAAGAGCTCTGAGCTAAATGCTAATGTCAGCATGCTAACAATGACAATGCTAACATGCTGATGTTCAGCAGGTTATTTGTACGATGTTCTCCATCTTAGTTTAAAGTGTTAGCATGCTAACATTTGATAATTAGCACTTAACACAAATTACAGCTGAGGATGATGAGGATGCTATTGTTTTTACATAGTTATTATTTATGGTTTATGACCAAATCAGCTGATTTGGTCATAAACCAAAGAAAATTTTGACTTGATGATGGCACTAGATGAAATGACCAAAGTTACAAGTCATCCTGAAGGGAACATGAATGTCTGTACCAAATTTAATGGCATTCAATAGTTGTTAAGACAATTTACTATCATATAAAACGCAGAAAAGCAGCAAATCATCACATTTGACAAAATGGAGATTGTTTGGTATTTTTGCCTTTATAAATCACTGCAACAATTAAACAATTCTCAAAATAGTTGCCGATTAATTTTATGGCTATCAGTTAATTGGTTAATTGTTGCGGCTGTATCTATCTATTGTTCACTGTTTTGGCCACTGACGTCCGAGATTGGTCATTGTGTGTTTGTGACAATGTGTATGTGTTCACCTGTGTTCGAAACTGTATCAGACTGCATGAGTGTGTGTGTGTGTGTGTCTGTGTGTGTGTGTGTCTGTGTGTGTGTGTCTGTGTGTGTGTGTGTGTGTGAAGGGAGGAGCGTGTTCCTGTGAGTATCTCGATGTCTGAGTCAGTGACACACACACAGGTAAAGCTCTGGGGCCCAGGACGACAGACCGAACGTCTTGACAAGAGTGTTTTCCCGCACCCTCGGGACACGGGGAGTCTGGGTTGTGGGGGGGGGGTTATTTTATTTTTATTTTGAGTGTTTAATGTATTAAAAGGGGCCGGGGTAATGAATTATAATCTTTAATGCAGAAACCGATCGATACCACCAAGAGAATAAATCAGCTTTTACTGAGAGCGTCAAAGCCCCTTTATACACTAGGGGAGAGAAAGGGAGTGCATGAGGGAGGAGGAGGAGGAGGAGAAAGAGGGAGGGGACAAACTGTTAGGAGAGGAGGAACGATCTTGATCGAAGCAGAGAGAGAGAGGAGAATGATGAAATAGAAGAGAGGGGAATATGGTGTAAGAGGAAGGGATGGAGAGATGGATGGCGGCAGAGGGAGAAGTTATAGATGAACAGACTCACCTTTGGGCTAACCTCATTGAGTAAAAGCCCGCTGAAAGCACAGAGATTTTGACAGTTTTGTGAGGAGGCGAGGTTGCAGGGTCAGCCGGTGTGTGCGCATACACACCACTTACTTGTTATTTTTCCACCTAGTTGTATTGTGTTCCCTCTCAATGATCCCCTCCCTGACTTTTGTTGCCTGGAGCAAAATATAATTAATTGAATTACACCACCACTTCTCGATCAAAGATCACCTCGCCGCTCTCTTGTCTCGGTGCCTGCCCAACCGGGGGCCTCTGCTGGGAGAAAATGCCTAACAACAATCCATGAATTACAACTTTTTATTAACCCAAAGTGAAGTTTCTGTGGTGTGTGCTGTTTCTAAATCAGCCAGACTGCAGAAACGAGCCTGGGAAGAGTAAAAAAAAAACCCCAGCTTGATTTGGATTCAGTTGCACAGATTTCTCAGCGGCAAAAATCTAATGCACCTCTAAGTATTTAGGATGCCTAGTCTGTTCAGTTAGTGGAATAAGTGGTTTAAGTGAGGTTTTTGGTCACTGGAGGCTCTTTAGTAAGACACAGTCATTAAAATTTGATAGCTCAGACAAGGATAGGAGGTAAATGGAAGGAGGGGGGTGATGAGGAAAGAAATATGTGGTCCACAGAGGTGGAGAAAGTCTTCTTGGTTAGAAAAAAGAAAGAGAGACTCCCATTGAGAAAGAGGAAATAGAAAGAGAAGTCTTCAGAGAGAAAGGATGTCTTTACTAGAGGAGGAAGGCCAAAAACACTGAAAGAGAGGGTTGAAAAAGTGATGTTCGCCGATAGTGTTACACCCCTCAGGTTCTCAATAATTGAGCACCTGAGCAGACTCCTTGAGATCCAACCGTGATGTCAACCAAGGCAACGATCCATCATTCATCGCTTTAGGAATCAAGGGTGGAGACTTAATCACTCATTTTGTGCCAAGACTTTTCTCTCGCTATTTTATTTTTTCTTCAAGGCTTTTTTTGACTGATTTTGTGTTGCTGCTACTTGTTATGCTTGCAGGGAAAGTGTTCCTTCAAAATAGTTTATTTCAGTTAGAGATCCTGCTGAATAAACAGGGGTCAAATTGAAAACAAATCACATTCCTGTTTTTTATTCATCCTCCTATTCGAGTGCCGCTCTTTAAGAATTTCCTGATAATGCATGGAGGTTTATAAATGACAAAAAAAACAACAACCTGTGAATGCTCTCGCTGTGTGTGTAGCCACAAGGCTCCTCCGTTGAGAATTTAAAGCCTTACCCTTCACTTTTTCTCTGTGGGTGCTGTCTGTCTGTGTGCCTGAGGGCTTGTGATTGTTGCATTGCACTCATAATAAGCCTCTGAGTGACTGGCAGAACCAATATCTTGCTATCGCTTTGCCCTGCGCCCACTCAGGCGGCTCGGTGTGCAGCCCCCGTCATGCATCTCAATTCCACAAACACAATGTTCGGAGCCGAGAGAAGGGGCCTGCTTTTTGATTAATGTCACCATGACAACTACATAATTCATGAATTGTATTAGCGATCCATTTGTCATTTGCAAATCATAATTCAGGATGTGTGTTTGGGGAGGGCAGGCTGAAGAGAAAGAGCTACGGCCTGCCATTATCCTCAGTGTTGTCTTCTGAAAATACACACTCAAAAACAACCCCTACCGGAAATACTGACGTATCCTTGTCTTAATCTGGGAGGCAGAAGCTCTTTGGAAGCTGCCTGTCTTATAAGAGGGCCCTTTTAGCTTCATGATGAACTCTCAGGTCTGCTCATTTGGAAAGCTTGCATGCTAATTCCCCCCTCTTCAGCCGTCTGTCTGTCTGTCTGTTGGCAGAGGCCTGGCCGGCTCTACACTGACACCATTTGGTCCAACACTGAAAGGAGTTAAGGAGGATTCTCATTAAAGCACTAGTGCAGATCTTTTGCCATCAGATCAATGACTGGATTTACACAGGAACCCTAAAATGAAATGGGATTTTCAACCATATGTGAGCCAGATGGTGGGGTTTCTGCATGTTTATCCTGCTGTGTACAGATCAGATCCGGGGGTTACAAAGAGGTTTATCATTAGATTTATGTATTTATTTTGCTCCCTGCATAAATTCGCCCCTCAGAGTGACGCCTCAAACTGGATTGCAGTTGACATAATAATTTCTTCTTAGTTCTTTACTTTACACTAATCCTAAATAAATTTTTGTGACAAGTTTATTACATTAGGTATGTCATTCCAGATATTTTTATGCTTTTGGTTCACCTTGTTTCAGTGGTAATATTCAACGTTTTATGAGTACCTGATATCTAACAGCGTCTCCTTTTTACCTTGAAGCCTGTCTTACAGAATATATGATTAGCTCTTAAAAGTGATACTTTTTTGACTTTGAGTCAGCCAACTTAAAGAGGAGGCCATCAGAAGAAACAGCAGGAACGCCGAACATTTTTAGTTAATCCTGTAAAGGTTTATGGAAGACAAGATGAAGCACTTCCAGCACTGAACTTTAATGCTTTGCATTTGCATATGATGGCTTTTACTTATACCAGTTCTGCTTCACTTGGGTATTTCTACCACCGCTGAACTACATATTATATGTGATGTTTGTAATGAAATCAACTTTGATATTCCTGATGTCTTCACTAAGCATCTGTACTTGAGCGATTCCTTACACACTGCAGAGCTGCAGACAAAATGTAGTAAAAGGTTAAGTCAAAAATATAGCTGAGAACATCAATAAATATTATTAAAAAGTGTAAAAAGAAAAAGAAAACCTTATACAATCAGTCCTTGATGAAGACAAGACATGCACTTGAAGATAAAGATAATGTTGGGATGAAAGAAGCACAGTGTTTGTGAACTTCCTGGTAGCATTACCTAGCTAACCTTGACAGTGTTAGATTGGTTAAAATGCTTTAGCTACTGTTACAAGAGTTCATACTGTTATGCTACAGCAGTATGCAGTTCAGTGTTAACACTACGTGGACTGGCTATTGTAGTTTTATAGCTAAAGTTAGCTTCAGATGGGTAGCTAACATTAGCTGAACAGGCTGGTGATCAGTGTGTTTCGCTATCAGTGTTTTCAGCTAAGCTAGTTGGCCACACTGTCCTATTGACTACTTTGATTTGACCAACAAGTCCAAAATTAAATGACAAAATACATTGTTTGTAACACCCCTCCAACACATAAGTGTTTTCTTTCTGTGGTCAAGGTGTGGTTAGGTGTAGGCACAAAAACAACGTGGTTAGCATTAGGGAAGATCATGGTTTGGGTACCAAAATACTATTTCGTTAAGGTTAGGTGATGATCGTGGCTATAGTTAAAAGAAACCAACACTGCTTTTAGGTATGAAATGGCGAACAGTGTCTGTGTTGCAAAAATAAAATGAGCTAGTGAAACAGAAATATAGTACAATTAATCAAGTATTAATATAATTTATCAGCTGATTAGTGTTGAGGGAAAAATAACAATATTATTAATTTATGTCTGGAGTTTTATTTTTGACTTGTCTAATAACATTTTACTACATTTTGTCAGTTTTAGGGCTGCGTACTAGAGAGGTGGTTCATTCCTTTACAACTCAGCAAGACTGGAAATCACTGACAGAAGGATTTACTCATTCACGTATTCAAAAATACTAGAAGGACCTCATATTTAAAATAGTCAAGCATACATACATCTGCATCAAAACCAAGAGCACACAATATAAAACATTGTTTTTTTAATTGAGAGTCGACTGTAGTTCTTTCTCAGGCCGCTGCTGTGTCGTCAGTGGAGTGCTCATTGTCTGGAAGGCAGAGAAGATCACAGTCAAACAGACACATGCATGTTTAATTAAAAAGAACATTAGCTGTATTTTGAGTGATTGTGGATGTTATGGCCACTCTCTGGGCACAGTTTTACTTTACAGTCCAATTTTTATTCAGCTTGACATTTAACTTGTTACCCCATAGACCTTTCACAATGCTGTGCACATACTGTAGCATACTCGCAAACACACACAAACACTTTAAAACTATCCATCTGAACAAGTTTTTTTTTTTAAATAAATGCACAATTCTTTAAAAAGAATCTCACCATTATCTTACTTACTTTGCCATTTTCCTTCTTTTAAGGTAAATCAGACTAAATAACTTGTTAGGGTGGACATTTCTCACATCTTCCTCATTCCACTTTCTCCTCCTCACCTCTGCCTCCATCCTCCTCGACACTCTCCTGACTGGTCAATGGTGCGTCTGCTGCCTGGGGTGCGTTTGTTTCACCTCTCTCTCCCTCCCAGAGGACATTGGAGGAGTTCTGTCTGGAGCGCTGCCGCAGGTGGGGCGGTGTTTTGTGGTCACCGGGACTGAAGGATTGGGAAACTCCAGAGCCTCCTCTGGCCAACCCGAGCCCCCAGCCGTGACGGGATCCCAGCTTACGACGTCCCCCAGAGCCGGAGCGCATGGTTGGAGTCCCGGGAACCGAGGTGTCTGGCTCTGTCTGGGACTGAGCTTTTCTTATGGGAGTGGGAGAGACCGGAGCGCTGCGGGGGTCTGAAACAGTATGAAATGAATTCAAGGTTGAGAAATGGTTATTATTACTTAAATCCCCTGTTTATACAAAGGTCTTGGTAGTCATTTTATAGGTGATAACATTAGTAAATCACTGGCTCATTCATTCTCAGATATGAGTATAATTTATGTACAGGACCCTCAGCATGATGGTTTTTCTTTTTCTATGCTAAATCCTTCATTGTGTGCCACCAGGTGGGACAAATCTGCTTCACAGCACAAATCAGGAAGGTACATGTGTACATACTTTTTGTCCAGGGCAAATGCAGTTTCAGGGACTCTGACAATGGCAGGTGCAGAAATAAATGAAGGAAATGTGATAACTGTGGCTCAGGTGGTGGAGATGGTTAGTAGTTCGATTCCTGGCTCTTCCTGTCCACATGCTGAAGTGTCCTTGAGCACACTGAACACATTAAACCCCGAAAATTGCTCCTGATGGCCAGGCAGCTCTGCCAACCATAGGTCATGAGAAGCCTTGTGAAACGCTTTAAAGTAAGCGCTAACCCTTTATTTTAAAACCCCTATTTAGCAATTATAAGCAGAGCATATAAACAATTAAATCTACATGCTTTTTAAGCAGTAGTAGTTTAATAAAGCACACGTTATGTGTAGTATTTATCCATGCATTTGTAAACTGTGATTCCTCCTGGGATGCATCAATTACTGTGATAAACATATAATTACTGTATAAACATTTTTTTTATGATATAAATGTAAATGCATATATGGTTATATTTTAAATGTAGAGACCTCTTTCATAATTTAATTTAAATTTAATTTCACTTTGCCTTCATCGCACTTAAGATAAATATTGTCTAATGCACACCTGGTCAACAGGTGCATAGGAGAATGAACAAATGCAAAACAAAGGTAGAGAACTCCTGTACACTGTCATCACTAACACTATTGAAAAGGCAACATTTAAGTCATTAAACTCACAAAATGAAACAACAACATCTTTATACTTGAGCTACGGGCTAAGTGAGTTTAATGCCTGATCGGCTTTTCCAATAAATTCTGTGCTGACGGTGTGCAGCAGTTCACTGATGTTTTTTTCTCTCACAATGTGGCATTTAAAATGACAATTAGAATAATTATAATGGTGAAAATGCTACTTTCAAAATGTGCTTACAACATAGTCTAAAATGAGTTATTAGTAAAGTGTGTATTAGTAAAAAGTATATAAAAATACACAAACATTTTCTAGAAAATTTAAAAGCACATTAGTTAACTTAAGATCTTAACATGGATACAAGCCTGATCTTTAGATTCAAAAAGGCAATCCTAACCAGTCTGTTCAGAGAGTTATAACACCGGCTTCAGCCTGAAAACTGACCTGAGAACAGTGGTTAAGGTCAAGTTAACCTGCCATAAAACAGGTTATTTTTAGGGTTAAATGTAGGTGTTATGGGAAATGTCACCTCAAACATAGAAGACAGGAAGAGGTGGCGTTTGTGGGAAATGTCTTGGCTGGCTCAAACAATCTCTCAGTTACATGCTTCATCTTTTGGAGAGATTTTCTGCTTCTTCTACTTGTTGTATACTTTAGAGGTCGAGACTCTCTCTGGGATACAGGCTCAATAAAAACCTGCAGTCCTCTTGTTGAGGAACAGAAAGAGCCGGGCCTCCCAGTTTTGGTCCTGACACACAGTTTAAGAAAGCAGGGGTTTAGGGGGGATAATAGCAAACACAATGCGAGGCAAAATAAAATTATATGGCGACAATAACAGTATGTCAAAAGGAGAGAAAAAAAATCATGAATGCAGGTTGGGGCTTAAATCTTGGCTTTGAAAGTGTCTGCAGAGGGGTTTTTTTCCCCTCTCTCAGCCAGTGAATGCATTCAACAGTCAAGGTGCATAAAAAGAGAATGAAGCCTTGCGAATCTTTTCCTTTCAACATGTGGTTAGCAGAGAAAGCCAGCCTCAGTGAGTCTTGGCACTCTACAGGGGGAGATCTAAGTAGAAGAAAGTGGTATCAATGCTGACCACACTTGGTAGTCATGAGATGATTTGTATGCATGCCTGTAGCCCCGCTTGATAGGGTGAGCATGTGAGCATATCTTTGTGAAAACCAGTTGGCTGGTGTGTGTGTGTGCGTGTCTGTGTGTGTGGTCTCACCAAGCTGAGGTGTGTGTGTGTCTGATGTAAATTCAGTGCTGTCGGCCAGGTTTTCCACGCTGCCCGCGGCAGTGAAGAGGGCGCGTCCCTCTCTTCCTCCTCCCCGGGGTTTGATTAGCTTCTTCATCCTGTCTGCAATCCAGTTAGATTTCCTACGAGGACACAGAGGACAGGGACCATTTACAAAGAGGGATGAGCTAGGAGAGTGTGTGTGTGTGTGTGTGTGTGTGTGTGTGTGTGTGTGTGTGTGTGTGTGTGTGTGCGCGCGCGCGCGTGCGTGCACTCACACACAAAGCCCTGATTTTCCAGAAAACACTAGGAGGATGCCAAGTGTCACGGCGGCTGCATCTTGTTCACAAAAATGCATTGTGTTTGTTTTCTGACAAGAAAATTCAAAATGAGAACAAAATGTTCATCAACTGTCTTTAATTATGCCAAAGAAGGCACTTTGTAAATTGACATCAAGAAAATCAATTTAGAAATGTTATAATTAAAATGTCACTACCATATTAATTTGTAGCACTATGAAAAAAAATGCACTTTTGTGACACTTGAACAATTCGTACACTACAATACTTATAATTATAATTACATGTATTTTTATAAATGCTTGCCAGCTGTTCAATGCAAGACAGGTGCATGTCCTCTGAGTGAAATGACCATTCTGCTAAAGTGACAACATATAAACTGATATAGCTGCACTTCAAAAAGACATCTCAACACTATGACCTCAGTTTACCATTTTACTTTCTTATTCTTATTTCTGGAAACAAGCCTTCATGAGAGCACCACAAGAGTGGTATCCTCCTCCTTTTATAGAGTGGTACCAGTGTTGAACAATAATATACAATAGAAACGATTCATTAAAAGGATTATACAAACATACAAGAATGTAGAAAGAATGTAATCCAAATGGTTGCATTGTATTCAGTCGGTCAAATCCAAGACATTTCTCTCCGGGTCGAAACCTCAGGGTAGATTTCCACCTGGCATAGATGACTGCAGCTATCTCAGTTAATACATGCTTTCAAGAGTAACTAAAATATAAATAAGGTGACAATTTTGCAACTGTAAATATTCCACATTAATTTCCCTCATTCAAATGAACAAAATGTATTTACTGATAAAAAAGAGACACTTGGCTGCCTAAAGTGCTTATTCATACAGAGTGACCAGTTCATCAGGTACTAACAGTCCAATATACTATCCCTGCAATAAATAATGTTTGTGAAGTTTAGTGTTTGTTGGCATCATGTAAGACGCGTTGATATTATATTAAATTAATATTTTGTCCATACCTATAGAGCGAACAAAATAACATCTTTCAATATAATGCAATAAAATTCAAAAGCAAAGTCAACTGAACTCCTCTCTGACATGAAAACTGAGCATTATAAGCATTTATAATTTATTGATATATATTATTGATATATAACACCTTATATATAAGAACTTTGACTTAAAATACAGGCTAAAAACTGTTTTTGTTCCAACTTCCATTTCATCATTATCCACCTTGCACCTATGTCCTGAACAAACTTATATTTATTTGTACACTTTTGGTTTTTAAATTATTTTAAAATGTTTTGCATGCATTTGTGTTTTAATGTCTTGTGCTGTATTTCTTTTTCTTTGTGTATGAAATGTTCTGTATAAACACATTTGCCTTCTGCAGGGATATTGTATTGTAATGAGATGCACAGGTGTAGTTAACTAATAAACTAGCAGCTCGGTGTATAGGTAGATATATTTCTATACAGTACTTGGCCTTGCTGGCTGGAAGTTGCATGCTGGGCTCAAGGACTCTATACTGATCCATGATCTTCTCCACCAACTTCTGCTTCTCCCGACGGAGCTCGCTCAGCTTCTCACTGAAGGAAAACACATGAAGCATCAGAACAGAGCAGCTGAGAGGAGGATGAAGGAGAACAAATTGAGTAGGAAGGTCTGTTTGGTTCATTTCATGCATTCATTATCAGTGCGAGTTGATAGGATTATTCTGGAAACGTGTATGTAGCGTGGCTGATGGTGTGTGAATCAGCCCTTTCCTATAAACTCACTACTGAGAAATGGAGCCTGCTGTGCTGTTTGAACTGGATTCTTATTAAACCAGCAGAGAAGAGGCCGCGTGTTGATGTTAATGTTCATGTGCTGCTGGCGAGAAGAGAGTTCAGGGTTCGAGCTGCGGTGTGGACAAACATAAAGCAGGACAGTGTTGCAAAACAGCCTGCATGCTCAGCCAACCTCCGCTGATTGAAAGAAGGCTCAGAATAAAGATACTGAACCCAAAGTCGCTGACAGTATGAGCTGACCATTGGTTGCTGACACGCAGCTGTAAGCGGAAAAGATCAGGAAGGTTATTAGAGATGAGCAACAGTCAGTATCATGGTCTGTGTACATTTATATCCATACTGACTTTGGTTAGTCCATAACTTTTCCTCTAGCAACCCCATGAGGTTCACATTTGTGGTTTTGAGAGAAATGTCTCAACAACTATTTGATGAATTGCCATGAAATTTGATAGACATTCATGTTCCCCTCAGGATGAACTGTAAAATCTCCCCTGACTTTGGTTTATGACTAAATACCTGCAAGACTAATGACATTTCCATCCGCCTCAGCTGAACTTTGTGTTTAGTGCTAATTAGCAAATGTTAGCATGCTCACATGCTAAACTAAGAAGGTGAACACGGTAAACATTATGCCTGCTTAGCATTAGCGTGTTAGCATGCTGACGTTAGCATTTCGCTCAAAGCACCGCTGTGCTTATGTACAGCCTCACAGACACGCTAGCACGGCTGCAGACTGATTGGCTAGCTTATTGGATGTTTTCCAATTTAATAATGTCACCATCGGCTCTGGTCATTTTTCTGTCCTTCAGATCTGTTCTGTATTACCTCTTCAACATCCCCCTACTTCATCAACTACAAACCAAAGCATGTAGCTCACAGCAGAGCAGTATCAAATTTGTTAAACAAGTATAGAGTTTGATGAAGCACTCTTGAAGGCCAGTTTGATTTATTTTATGACAGCTTATGAGGCCTCCTCACATGTTTGCTCACTGAATTCACAACATTTTCCCAAACATTAGTTTAAATAAAGTGTTTATGTTTATAAGGCAGTTTATCTTAAAGGTACACTTATATGTTTTAAATCTTAACCAGACTGGACATGTGATATTTGGTGCTTTTTTGTATTTAGCCTCACATAATATCACATTACATGGACTAATATGAAGCACATTCACTGGACTGTTATGTCATCCTGTTCGTAATTTTATCTTTTCATAAAGAACTCATGTCTTTGCTCTTCATTCATCCGAGGAACACAAAGAAAAAGCTGAGCCTGTGTCAGACTCTGTTTGCCTTCACCTCATTTTTTAATCCCTGTCGTTCTAAGCAAGAGAAACTGCTGGCTATGAGATAATAACATCCGCCTCCCTCCACCCGTGGTATCCTATTTGGACTTGTATCCTGGTGTTAGTTTGGATTACATTCTCATTCCTAATGAACCACACCAGCGTTTACTTGGCTCAGGACAGAGACCTGCATTTCCTGCTCAAATAACCTGAACTGCAGGAATAAACACTTCAGTTTAAATAAACTGCTCTAAAAATGCACAGCACGACTTTGGTTCTGAACTTCAGACCATGGGATAATAATACCTCGTCAAATAATTCAGAAGGAAAAGGACTGAGCAGGGAATCTGGTGAGATTTCGGTTAAAGCTTTTAGAAAAGGCACAAAACCTTTTTTTGTATTCAGAAGTGGTTTTAAGAGCCACAGTTTTTTTTTCGATCAAGTACCATGACTCTGAATACTAATAAATGAATATGAAATAGCACTCTATTCTCTCTATTCACTCTATAAACAATATGTTTCAATATAATCTTTATTTTTTTGGATTCAGTAGGAGTGGATAGGGTGATACTGGTTCAAGTCAGGTTCGATATGGACTCAAGTCAGCACCCTGAAGGTCGCCCCCAGAGGGATGCAACAGCATCTTAAGTCCTGTCTACATCAAAAGTGCTTGATATTAATGACGCCTCGCCCAGTGTCTCAATCTAGCTACTTTAACTTCAGCAGTGTATGTCGCCCGTATGTGCTTACTCGCTACCTGAGGGATGCTGAGTTTTATCTAATGATGCATTTTTAACAATCATGTGCACTTGAAAACAAATTGCATCTTGTACAGCAGCCCCCTATATCCTTAAACTTGCACTAGCTGATTTGTTTTGCCACTTGGGGGCAAACAACACTGACGTCTTATCACCTTTAAAATTGATAGGGTGTCTGGTTGCTTATTTACACAGCACACAACAACATTAACATTCATTTGAAATCGTGTTTCTGTCCACCTGATGAATGGAAGTCCAATATTTACTCTTCTTTTAGCTCCGTTTTAGTCTCCAACTAACTTCTGAGGGAAATATCTGGCTTTTCAGCAGGTAAATGCTCCACTGTGTTCACCAGCTAGTTGACAACTTTCTCTGTCTGCCATTTGGTTCTGGTTATCCCAGCACACACTGGGCATCTCTTTCTGTAATTCAGCGTAATTTCTTTCTCTTTTATGATGATAACTGTAACGATATGGTGGACTAAAGATTAAACATTAAAGGTGGGGTAAGCAGTATTTTTTTGGCGTCATTGGGCAAAAATTCCATAATA
>LKNJ01002512.1:0-60503 GCA_002120245.1 Maccullochella peelii
GAGAGAGAGAGAGAGAGAGAGAGAAGAATGAAAAAGCAGAGTCTGTTCCAACCTGGTCTGTGTGGTCCTGGGGGAAGCTCCACAGCACGGTTGGATCTAGAGGTAATTGACAGACAGCATTAATCAGCGGGTGAGAAACACACCGTCTTCGCTAGCTGCCTCAGAACACATACATATTAATGAGTGGGGTGGGGGCAAGGGTGGCTGCTGCGAGTCTGTGCATGCACACACACACACACACACACACACACTCTTACACTTATATACTCACTTACACGCGCGCACACACACACACACACACACACACACACACACACACACACACACACACAGAGCAGTGCACAGTGAAAGACAAGACAGAGTGTCTAGGCTGTATGCGCTGTAAATATGCTAATCTATATTCTCAGTGTAGATATGATAGCTTATATTATACACCAAATCATGCACGTTTAAGAAAAGTCATATCAACACATACTCTAGTTTATTTGCTTAATTATTCCTACATTTATACAAGCCTAGCGGTTTGTTGGAGAGATGTAAAACCTAAGCCAAAAGGTTTATCGTTATAACAGGTTTGTTTTTTCAGTAAACAACATTAGTGCCGAGAGATTAACCAAGGTGATTAACAGATTTTTAGATTGACAGGAAATGTAAGTCAGTTATTGAACAGTGTACCTACAGATCATAGAGCTGATCAGACTAAGATAAGAAATTTAAAGATAAAACTTTTTGCTTTGGTAAGCTGTGATGGGCATTTCACATTCTTTTTTATATTTTATAGACTACATACTCATTGATAATCAAATAGAACTGAAACAGAAAAAAAAAGCACTGAGAGATTAATCAACAGTAAAAAAAAGTCATTAGTTGCAGTCCTAGACAACATTGACTGGTCATTCTTGTTTAAAGAGCGTGCTTCAAAGACGTTCAGAAATTATAACAGGTTATTAATGTTTTATTTAAATAAAGACACAGAGTACAGCAAATACATCAGCATTATTCTACACAAAATAACCATTTAATTTGCCTTAATAAACTGCCGGCCTACTGTTGCCTTATTATCACTCTTGCAACATGTTTGTATCTCTCTTAAAGCCAGACTAAAACGTGAGCCTTGCTTCTCGCAGGTTTATACCATGTGGTTGAAAGGAAGCAGCCATAGCCTGAACACAGGGGTCTCTGGTAAACATGGCTTCCACAGCTCCAAGGTCACCCAGCGACCTCGGCTGCAACAGCAAGGGTTTGAAGAGACGAGCTCTCACATGCCAGGTTCACCGTCATGGATATACAAAAGGCCTACAAGCTCACAAACACACCCCCACCTCTGCCTAAACAAAGCTGGCTGAGAGAAAGTGAATCTGGAAGCACCAAACCTTTTGATTGCATAGGAAAACAATAACTGAGTTCAACAGGTATAAACTATGAGGTTGATTAAGTCTCTCAATTGAAAGATGTTTTAATAAGGGCTATATTTGGGTATGATCCTGCCCTACACATATGCCCAAATAGATTAATGTAGACATTTATGAAGCCAGAGGAGAGGACCTAGAGAGGCCTTTAGTAAAGAAGACGTGCAATAACACACAATTTGCAGAATAGCTTCATGGCTAACACACCAGGCTGCCTGAGAGAGAGAGGCATACAATGGACAAACGGATGACAGGACGCAGCAGAATCATCATGCCTTACATAATCCTGTTGGATAATTTCATGGGCCCCATCTTGAAAAGAGCAGCACAGAGGGAAAAAAAAAAAAAAAAGCAGCAGAGCTCAAAGCTCTACACTCCAAGTCCGATAGCCCTCACCCCCCCTTCTCCCTACCCTATGATCTGCCACAGTTAGGGCTATTTTATGGTGATTTACTGGGTGAGAGGATGGGAACTGCTGCTGGAGTGTGATACAGGACAGAGGAAAAGGAACAGGAGTTACAGAAGAGAAGAGGGTAGGGGGTCCAGCCCTGCCGACTTTGTGCATCGATTGGCCAGGTGCACATAGGTATGAAAATAGGGGGGTCAACAGCACTGCAAAAAAGTGCAAATCACAGTGGGGGCACAGGTGAAACAAATTCTGTCAACAATGGCTCCTAATTCCATCAAGTGTCCCAGTAATCCAACGCCAGTTAACCAGAATCTGGAACTGGGTCACCTAAATGGGATGCAGTCATTTTTAATGTTATCGATTACACCTGTGCTTTTCCTGCTATAATGTCTGCTGTGAAAAAGGTCTATATAAAAAAAAGGTCTATAAACGGACTCCATTCGACACACACTAGAAAATGGCGTACGTAGCTGTAGGCTACCTATAATTGCAATCATTCATTTCTGTAGCCTTGAAATCATCTCTTGTAGCAGCGAATACTGGTACAGCTCAACGCCCCACATTTAAGGATAGCCACTCTAATAAAGTATTTACTGTCAGATACAAAATAAAGGCTGGTAAAAAAAAAAGTGGAAGGAAGGAGGGAGGTGTTAATGTAGTAGCTAACATGATTAGTTGTAGTTAGTTGAACATCCATCCATTCATTATCTATACTATCTATATCCTCACAGGGTCGCGGGCTGGAGCCTATCCCAGCTGACATTGGGGCGAGAGGCGGGGTACACCCTGGACCGGCCGCCAGTCAATCACAGGGCTGACACAGAGATTCACACCTACGGGCAATTTAGAATTATCAAAGACCTGCAAGTCTTTGGATGGTGGAAGGAAGCAGAGGTACCCGGAGAAAACCCACACAGACATGGGGAGAATACGGCCGGTGGGGTCGAACCAAGAACCATCTTGCTGTGAAGCAACAGTGCTAACCACTGCACCACCATGCCGCCCGTTAGTTGAACAATAAAAGAATAAAAAAATAGATAACTTATAACTAATTATCCCAAGAGTTGTTAGTCAACATTTGCTGGTTAAACTGAGGGTTTGCTGCTATGCTATGTTTCATATTTCTATAAACTGAATACTATGGGGTTTTTGACTATTGATGAAACTAAATAACAAAATAACTTCACTTCTGGCTGAGATAGCTTTTTGACAAGTGCCAAAACTATGTATAGATGGACAGAAATTAGTGAAATGTACAGAAATGTATGAAAGCTCTGAGGGCACATGGCCAAATGAACTTCAAATCAGCACTCCTTTTCAGAAAACATTTTATATGGGTGTATGTTAAGTTCAGTATGGAGTCACACAGAGGGAGAGTGGTGTAGAGCGAGGGAGAGTGGTGTAGAGCGAGAGAGAGGCTTGAATAAAGACAGCACAGGAGGCAGAAAACAGTGAGCGGTAACAACACACAGAAATACTTTTCTCGTGCAGCTGAGGACGTGTGAGAACTTCAGAACGCTACCAAACACCTGTCTTTATCGTTCATATCTCCTCTTTCCCCTGCATCCTGCGTGTACTTTCCTTTCTATACTACAGGCTCTTATTCTTTCTGTTCTGCTCCACCTCCACATCTCTCTGCCAATCATGTTGCTTCTCTTTTCCACTGTCTTTTCTTTTCCATATTCCTCTCGTTCTTCCCCCATTTCTGCTTAATTTCCAGTCCTTCTTCTCTCCTCTCTCTGTTTCCCATGTTTGCTTCATTTTTTCTATTTCTTTCTTTCTCTTCATCCCGCCCTTCCCTGCAGCTCTCTGTCCTCTTCACTTCTGCACCCTCTCTATTTTTCACACTCTCTTCGTATACCCCTCCCTTTGGACGTTCTGGGCGTGTGGTGTACGCAAGAGGGGGTCTGAAGGGGGTTAAGGCTGAAAGTTGAAGGTTACAGAGGTGAAGAGGACCCCTGCTGCTCTGCCAGGGGACACAAATGTCACCATGACAGATCCTGCACCGGTTAATCCACCCTCCCCTTCTTCAAAAACGCACGCACGCACACACGCACGCACGCACGCACACTAGAGCTCCATGACAATGACCAAAAAAGAATACGACAATTTCCTTCTGAATAGAAACTGCAATACCAATGTCAACAGTGAAATATGCATTTTCTTTTCAGCACATAAAACATATTTGAATATGTCATCAAATTTTTCACTACTTGATTTGCAGGGCAGGGTTTCTGGACAGCCATAAATTTCTGTCTGCAGCCTGTCTGTGGATTTTGACTTTTTGGGATTTTTTGGGATTTTCAAAACACAGGCTGTGGATTTTACAAGTGCATTGTGGAACTATTTTTGGCTTGCTCACAAGGTCATAAAACATTTTCTGCACGCAGACAATGGTAGCTGTCAGTTACAATGCAATTTGACAAAGTTAGAGACACGGGGGTTCTGGAGGACACCAGCAATGGCATATGTAAACATGAGCACATAAACACACACAGCTAATAACAAAGTAACACCTACACAAAGGGCAGAAATGCAGTGCCTTGTTCATGGGCACCTAAGTCATGTAACAGTTTGACAAATGCCAACATGCAATAACTGAATTGTAGCTTTTGCCATTTGACTGGACTAATTATTGCTGAGACTAATCAATCACTTCCTGCTCTGTCATACACCTGCTTACACTGCCTGCTTCCTGTTTGTCCATACCTCTCTCTTGCAAACCATGCTCTGTTAGGCCTACCTGCATAATGCAATGATTTGTTAGACATCAGCCTGTCCAACCCCTATCTCCATTAAAGCCAAGAATGCAAAGGATTCAAAATGTGTTCATTGTATTCCCTACAGTTGACAAAAACGACTAAGAGCTGTTGCAAACAGTATAAAAACAGTCCATTTGATGTGACACCAGTGGCAGCTAGAGTGACAAGGGGAAAACAACCTATAGCATATTTCACCTTGGTGGAGCGTAAACAGATCCAGTGGGTGAGAATTGAATTGAAATCACCTATCCAGAGTTAGATTCCTCCATTCACACCCCAGGAAATGGAGGTGGGCAAATGTGACGACAAGCTCAAGGAGTGACCGTTGGTCTCTGTTTGCAAAGTGCATGTGTGTCTGTACAAGTACATGCGTGTTTACAGATAGATAGCAAGCTCAGGAGTGAATATTTACTGTACAGTAGCATGTCCATTGATCTCTGAGGGCTTCAAGCATGGCTGACCTCCAACAGTCACGATGGGGGCAACATGCAGGAAGCCCCTGAGCCGTGACACAGATACAGGGGAGAGAGGGGGTTGGTGGCAGGGATGGTCAAAAATCAATGTTTTGACTATTCCTGAGACGCCTGTCTTTAAAAGTCAGAGGAGGAGAGTGAACGAGGAGAAAGGAGGGTTAATGGGTGAAGGGTGCTGGGAACTGAGAGCAGGGGAAAAGGGAAAGAGTGGGAGGAGGGAGTATGAGGTGAGGGAAGAAATGGATGGATTGCCTAGGAGTGGGAGGTAGACCTCTGCCTCTCAACTGACACCACTTCCTTCCTACCTACTCAGGTGGATCATTAAACGTGATGAGATTAAACAGAATAAATTAGCAAGATATACGCGCACTGAATCACGAGAGAAGCGAGAAATAAGCCTACCCCTTCATCTCTTGTTTCTTCTATTCTCTGCATACATCTATGTCTACTGGCACTTCCAAGTAGGCTAAAAATGAAAAATGCTGGCATCTTCATCTTGGCATAAATCTATGCTTCTTGGGATTTCCAAGTAGGCTAAAAAGAAGCTGTTGGCAGAGGATGTCATTCCTAATGCTGCCCTAATGCTGCTGGCTGGAAGGAAAAGTTGGCGCATAACACTAGTGAGTCAGAAACCTCACACTGCCCAGCGCTGCACGGCAAGTTATTCAACTTTAAGTCACTTGGTCTCTTAACTAAAAAAGTAAAACCCAACTTACTTACTTTAAATGATATAAAATAGCTTTTGCAAACTACTAGAAACAGAATATGATAAACATGAAATCCACCCACAGTGCAGAGGCCTACGTTTGTGTTTCCATACGATCACCTTAGCAGCTCAATAACAGTGGCCTGAATGGATGGTTTTGGCTTTAAGACTGAGATAGATTCCAGTAAACCACAAAAAGACCTAACCCTAAACCCAGTGTGAATACACATTTAGATGAAAGCCTGTAGTTTATAATTCTCTATACTATGTGAATCAAACACAGACTTCTCATGGCCATCCAATGTCCTAAAGGCATAAGAAATGCACTTTTTTCACCTTATTCCATGAACGACTGAATGTGTGTTGTGAGTGAATAGGGGGCCTGTTTGTTAAGAGAGGCCAAATCCCATATGGTGAACAGCAGCTCCTCTGGTGAGAAGAGAGGCTGTGAAAGCCACCGGCAGGCCCTCTCCTTCATCCGTGCTCCGGAGATGAAGGGATGTAGCGCCTGCCTCTCCTTGTTCCTCATTTCTCTCGCTCCCTTTGCCTCCTCTCCTCCCTCTTTCTTGGCCAGGGGTTAAACTGCTGCACTCTAACCTCCTTGGCAATGATTTCATTCACTCCGGTTCTCTCGCTCACGCTCTCATCTCTGAGAGAGATTTATTTCACAGTATGTAGTGGATTAGGTCCCCCTTGTATGCCCTCGGACAAAAGCATTGTTTTAGCACTAGCCTGTTCGCTGTAACGGGAGGAAGCTACCGCTACTAAGCGTCCACAATACGGCTATTGTGGACACAGGGTTGGAAGGACCCTGCCTCGGAGGCCGTCTAGACTTTGAGCCTGGGCCGATTGGAGAAACAGAGGGAGAAAATCCCATCAGGCAGTGGAGTGAAAGTTAACTAAGGTAACCTGCTGTGAACCTGATGAAGATGTCAAGCCAACATATGGCAAAAAATGTCTATTGTCAGAACAAGGAGCTTTCTTCCCTCCGAGGGAGAGTATGGTGGAGGAGGAGGAGACGAGGGGTGGGTAAAGAAGACTAGGGGGGTTGCACAACCTAAAGGAAGGAATAACTGTGGTGGTCATCGTTTTACTTCTGGATCAGTAGCCTTATTCTGGCCGGGAGGAGGCCCAACCCCTACACTCACAATTAAAGGAGTAAGCAGATTAACTGGCACCTTTCAAAGGCCAGCAGGAAGAAAAACACACTCACAGACGTTTAAAACATTTTTTTCTCCTTTTTGCCTATCAAGTCTCAGACTGCACACTGCAAATGGCATTACATTTCATGCTGATTTAGTGAGCAGAGGTTTTCAGAAAAGAGAAACTTCTTAAACGATGATATGGTCCTTAAGTTAACTAATACTGATTGGTCACACTATGTTGTTACAAATGAGGACTGGGACTGATAGAAATAGGGAAAGCCTGAGGTTAGTCAAAAACTACCTGGATTAAATTAGAACAGATTTGTGCTTGATATTAAAATCATATGTAGAATTAAACTTGAACATAAAACGCTGATACAAAACAATCTAAAGGGTATATAATTTCTTGTAAAAGGCACAAGCAAATACATCATCACACTGGTCTAGACAAGGTCTAGAAATAGGTCTAAATCTGCAAAGAAGAGATACATTTGAATTCCAATGCTTGAAAAAACAAAAAGAAAACAACCTCTAAAAGGTAGAGCCTGCTTTACCAGCCAAAAAAAATCAACTGGCAGGCTTCAGATGTGAGGGATGCTGGCCTGGGGGATTTCTAAACCATTTCTACAGCTACATCTGAAAAAGACAAACAACAGCCTCAGCCACTGGAAGAAGAAGAAAGAAAGAGCTGCATGGAGATGATGTGACCCTATTAATGCCACATTAGTTGTTCTGTCTTCCCATAAAAATGCTCAGAGAGAGTGAGAGAGAAACAGAAAGAGAGAAGAGGTGGCGAGAGAGACAGAAAAAGAGAAGTGAAAGCGATACCATCTCCAGGCTAGTTGGGATGCAACCCAATTTCACAGCTTCACGAATGAATGGCGCAGCATATGGATGCAACCTTTGTGACAGCTTCTGTGTATCACCACATATCAGCGTTGATATTCCCAGTCAGATTCCATACTGGTCCAACATTATGTCAAACACCGGCTCTGCATGACTGCACACAGACAGAACACAACACACAGACAGCATGTTTGTTGGGGGACTGTTAGCCTCCGAAGCTAACAAAAACAAGAAAAACAAACTGGCATCTCCCTAGACAGACTACTCTCCAACTCTTTCTACACTGCATGATGTTCAGCTGCTGCAAAATAAAAAAATCAAGTGCTTACATTAAAGCAGTAACATGCCCTAAAATCTGAGGTGTAACCTGAAATCTGAGATATGACCCAGATATTTATTTCCAAATAGACAGGGGAAAGGAGGGTAGACTGCAGAGTTTGGATTGCAGCAGCTTAGGTTAATGGTGACGATTCCATCTCCTGGTTGTTGGCTGGTTGGCTTAAAATCCAACATTTCGTCACATAATCACATACTTCTCTCCATATGGTCCAACCATCTGCCTCGGTCAAAAAACATCTATATAAGCGCAGTAAATGAATGACTCTATCATTAAGCTAATACGTATAAAAAGGCAGGAATATAACCTGTACCAAGAGTGTAACTTTCTTTACTAGGTAAGTTAGCTTTAACTAACAAATCATGTTGAAATAATTGAGTAAACTGTTGATTTTGTTATTATGACTGGCCAAGGGGTATTGGTTATAATTGCACACATGTACAAACTGTAAACGAAGCTTTGCTGCCAAATAGGAACCCATGTTTTCTGTGTGGCCTGATGTGACAGAAATGGCAGTCTGATAAATCGGACAAAATTTAGGTTTTGGATGGACAACTTGTTTAAAGTTTAAGAATCCTGGTGATCAGGTCATTTTTACTCAATTACACATGCTTAGGGGAGAGTTCCTTTTCGAGTCTTTGAGGTGGTGGCTGCAGCATCAGAGAAACACTGTGTAGCACAGCAGCTCCTTGAGGTGTGGGGAGGATGGATCTCAGTTAATGTCATATGGCACAGCACCCAGAGGCAGCTGCGTGGTGCTGATGACAGTGTAAAGCCTTGCCTTTGGCGGCTACATGCTTGGTGCTGCCGAGCTGTGATTTGAAGTTCACATTCAAAGGCTGACAGACAGACAGCTCTCAGTCAGTCAGGCAGTCAGACAGCCAGTCAGCCAGTCTTTCCACAGGGATGACAATACATCTGTATCTGTTAAAAGCATACAATAGTGCCTAATCCTAAACACATTCACAGGAGTCTCAATGCTCTACAGGACTGATGAACTAAATACTGACAGAAAAACACTATCCAACCACCAAAACTTAAAGATACACACACACACACACACACACACACACACACACACACACACACACACACACACACACACACACACACACACACAGGATCTCAGGATTTAGAGAACCATAACTTCTGCGGGGATTATCTGTGATGGCAAAGAACAAAGTGAAACAACTTTGCAACTAAGATATTGGATGTTCCATTATCTTTGCTGCAATCATGGATTCAAGCTAACACAGTGAACAAACTGTGCCTACGACTCAACCTTGACCATGTCAATAAGCATATCATTGTTTTTTTTTTCACTTTGCTTCATCAGCTGCTTTCTCTGAATCTCATAGGAATCAGAAAAGTGGGCTTAGCCGACAAGTGATTTACCAGATAGGACTAGGCTAAGACATGTCAACTAACTTCTCGGGAGCTGATAACATCTGTGCTGTCTGGAGCTATGCTGTTCATCTGTTGGACACATGAAATTAAATTGGCTAAGACAGGTCAATAGAACTACACCCACTTTCACACACAAACCCATGTTTGATGTGGGTTAATAAAAACACATTCTACCTGCATTGGACCCATTAATATATCAGGCTGTTGTCACAGCTTTAATTCCTTGTCATCCACATTTACACAGGACACAGATCTAAAACTGTAGATTCATAGAGATCACTGCTAAACCAGTAAATTACAATAGACCTAATTGGAGCTGCAAGTGACGATGATTTGTAGTATCTATTTCTTTGGTAAATCGATAGTGTATAAAATATCAGAAAACAGTGAAAACTGCACATCATACTTTACTAGAGCCCAAGGTGACATCTTCAAATTGCTTGTTTTATACAACCAACTGCCTGAAAAAAAAGATAGTCAATTTACAGTGATTAAAAGAGCAAAAAAGCAGCAAATCCTCACATATGAGAAGCTGGAGCCAGAGAATATTTGGCAGTTTTGGCTTGATAAATGATCTTAAAAATTAATCAATCATCAACATTTTTGTCAATTAATTTACTGTCAATAGACCAATTAATAAATAGACAAAATATTTCTGCACTAGACGTGTAATGTAAACTATTGTCATTGTTGTTTGCAGAGTTGTTGAAATTCAGTTCATTGCAAGTGGTTGTTGCTGTGTTTATTCTGGAGATTCGAGTAACTTTAAGTATCTCTGAGATTTAGAAGAGCAGAATTGATGATTGATGACTATAAGGTTGAAAGTAATCCCGCAGTAATTCCTATACTTCTCAGAGAAACACGTTTTGTTTCCATACCAAAGACCAGAGTCTGATGATAGAGGGTGTCATATGCTGTACAGATTGTAAAGTCCCTTGAGGCAAATTTGGGCTTTGGGATTTTGGGCTATAAAAATAAAACTGACTTGATTTGAAAGCTGAGCAGCGCCAGACCAGTTAAACTCCGGTCAGAAGCAGGTGATGGTCGGTGGCAGTTGGGCCCGGAACCAGGCCAGTGTTGAGGCTCGGACATTTTATTGGTCATTCATCACAGATTATGACAGGAGCTGGCATGAGAAGGGCTACGCAGAGCCCACCTCGGCCGCTACCTGTCCTTGTCGATGGCAGGGCACATGTGAGGGAGGTGGGAGATAAAAGAAAGGCCGCACACTGCTGCACGCAGGTGGCTAGGGAGTACACCAGCAATGCAGCAGCGGGACCATATCCTACCGATTTAGTCAGACAGCGATTACAGTCAAGAGCAGTAGTATCAGCAAGGCCAAACAGATACATGCACGGCATACGCAGCTCCCTGTACAATGTCCTCCCATTAGAGAGGCCCAGGATGGGTAACTCCCTAATGATATGAGCTTGGATCCCACCACAACTTGCGTGTCCATCTATATGAAAACAAAGACCTTGTGGATGAATTACATGTTTTGCAACGATAAATGGTCTCAGACATTCACAAAGACATCAAGATTGACCTATATTTTCTGTCTTGAAAAATAGGCCAGAACCCAAATTAAGGGCCAGTAGGGCTACTACATGCATGTAAACGCCACCGTCTTCACAGTAATTGTGTGGTATTAGGCAACATAGGAGCAGCCTTGAATGGAGAGACATAGCCTAAGGGCATAGCTGTTGACATGTAAATAGAGAGGATAGAAGCTGAAATGACAGCACAGACAGTGGGCTTGTACTACTAGTTCTGCTTGACTTGGGTTTGGCCTTGGCCACAAAATTAAGGTCTAAAGGACAACAGTCTAGATGTCAAGATACCAGCACTCATACCATGTCAATAAGTAGGTTGATTTCCTTAATTGCCGGGGAAAATACATATCTGTCTTTTCATCATTCATCTTTTAGATCCTTTTGTGTCACTCTACATAGCAGCAGACCAGTGAGATCTGAATATAAACAATCTCTGCCTTTATCTGCTTCTTCCATTTGTCTAAAAGTGGGGTTTGCTGAATGCTGGAGATCCTTAAGACTTCCCTTAAAAATGAATGCCCATCATTTTACATCATGTGTTATTTGCTAACAACACAATACAAATAAGACATACTTATGACAGCCATGTATGCATATTTGTAATAAAACTTAACTCAATTTGAAGTCAAAAATGGTCACAGGTAAAGGTTCCTGTAGAAAAATCTCAAAGAAAGTGGTGTCTTGTTTAATATGGTTGGAATCCTTCATAAGAAAAGCTTTGTGAGCTTTATGGCTATCATTCCCACTGCGCACGACAAGAGAAGTGGGCCGGTCGATGTAGTCACGAGAAGTGAGTCAACCCCAGATCCTGTTAAAATCCTGTCATCACAAAATCTGCTCAACATATTTTTGAGTACAGCTTTATTATGAAATCCAATTTGCCAGACTAAGACAGATTAATATCACCAAAGCTACATTAAAGCAGGAGCTGCATTAATCCTGTTCATTTCAGGGCTAAACTAGGCCACATTGGTATTACATGCATAAAAAGCAGCCAATCAGTGCTCTTTGACTCACAATAATTGGTTATGTGTGTTTGGTTGTACATGGTTGGGCCATCTGCTGTGCTGAACCTACAGTATATAACTCCTGGCCTATCTATTGTCATCCTTTGACATGATACATGTGAACAAGAGCTTAGCTTCAAGATGACATTAGCGGTTTTTGGAAGCTAAATTCAGCTGGACATTATCCTAGCCTTTGCTTAGCTGTTTTTATTTTTAAACACATAAAATTCCCACTGCTCTTTGGAGCATAACTTAAGAATGGTCACAAGGGAATAAATTCATCTGCCATCACAAAAAGATGCATGGTACATAGCACGCAGACACACACAAACAAAAAAAACAAGCCACCAACAACAATGCTGTGAGGCTGATGTGATAAAACTCTTCTGCATTCATCAAAATCATCTCATTTTAAATCATTGATCGGGTCCCTACTTTACCCCACTTTTTCGCCGTGGAAAGGGGAAGTCTAAAAATAGCCTGTGAGCGTCAGTGCCTAGAAGTCTTTCCATGTTCTCCCAGTCTGGCAGCATTAGTGAATTCAGATGAGCCTCCTGCAGCTCTCATCGCTTCTGTGTCTCTTTCTCATGCACGGTCACACACATCCGCACACGTGCATAGCCAGCCATACATGCACAACACACACTACACACTTAAACATGTACCTGCTATCACACACACACACACAGAAACAACCCTGGAGTTTCAGTACCGTGTCAGTGAGCGGGGAAAGCTCAGCCAGCAAACCCCACAGTATCTCACCTCTCAGTTTATAGACTACTGCGATCAGCATATCCACCACCCCCTTCATCCTCTCTCCCCCATCTCCCTCCCTTTCCTCCTTGCCCCACCCTGTCTCATTTTGCCCCAATTCTTCATGCTTTGACCAATAACAGTTTGCGCCTTGAAGAAACAACAGAGAAGTCCACTCACAGCTGTCCTCATGGCAGTGGATGCATGTGTGTGTCCCAAAACACAAGTGTAGTGAGGTCACATGGCACCACCTGAAAAGTCCCAGTGACCTGTTCCCTCTCTCCATTCTCCCTGTAGGGCCCGTCTGTCCCTGTCATAACGAGTGATGATCAGAAAGGGGCACGAGATGGATTGCGCCTTGTTTGTGACAACGCGCGATCATCACAAAGACAAAGTTGCGAGGAAGAGGATGAACAGGTAGAGACGGGAGACACGAGATGAGAGTAAAACATGGATGCGTGAAAAAGGCAGCTGTTCCTGGGCAGAATGAATGAACAGGGAATAGCAACAGTGAGTTTTGTGTCCACACAAACAGAGCCCTCTCCTTCAAACCCTGCTGCCAGTCCATCAAAACCAGATTAACGAGTGCACATTCATTTGCATTACTTTCTGCAGGCAATGTTAAATTCTCCTTCATTAAAATTAGAGGAAATCCTAAAAATGCTTTGTAATATTTGTAGGTTATTATTATTATTGACAAATACATATACACCCAAAAGATTGCAAAAAAATCTACTCTTCTGGCTTGGAATTTTATTGGTCCCCTTACCTGGGGAACAATTCACATGTTGTGTGTCTGCGCTGGCCAAAAGCTAACTCAAACAATGCTAAAAGGTATATAATTTTTGTTTGAGCTTCACCATATAATCTGAAAAAAAAAAAAAAAACAGGCCGGGGTGAAATGTGAGGACAACACTTGCTTCCCTCTCTTTTAAATAAGAAAAGAGCTGGAACTAAACCCAGTAAGCAGCAGGCCACTACACAGTTACTGAATGGATGAGTGACTGTGAGTGGGGAGCTACAAATGACTCCAGACACGAACAAAAGAGCAAGGCTGCAGAGCACTGAGAAAAGCAGTAACACTAGCTGGCCAACTTTGTCATCTGGATAACCAACATGGAAATATCTTAAACTTAATATCTAAGTCTTATGCTATATCTTTCTGTGTAGCACACAGGGAAAACTGTGATGAAAAACTTAGAATTAAACAGGAGAATCCACCTTGGAAACTTAATTTACATCGCTAATCAAATGGAACAGTCTAGTCTTGATTTGTGAACATGTAACTATTTCTCAAAAGTCAATCAATTTTCAAATGTATTCTCAATGACGCAGATCCAAGTTTTGGCTCTCAATGACACTTTCCTGTGTAGGAACTGTGTAGGAACTTGTAGCAGCCTAAAAGAGGTTAGGCTGCTACAAGTTGGACTGTGGGTCAGACATGATCCCATAGACAGAGGACATAGAGTGGGACGGGATTTCTCAAAGTTCACTCACACTGTGGCCATTACCATACCATAGCAGAGACTTCCTCAATTCGCTTCAGAGGAAACAGATAAAAGACAACAAAGACTTGGGTGATATCCGATTCTGTGTAAAATAGCCAATTTAGCAAAGTCATATGGGTGAGACAAAAGAGAAAGGCAGAAGGGTTGTGAGATAAACAAAGTGTGAGACCCTGGGGTCCTCTCAGGAGTGTGAGTGGAGGAGTGTGGCCCCTCTAATGACCAATCAACACCCTCCTTGCTGCCATGGCATCTGTTAGTACTCCAATGGCCTCCCATCTGAGTGTGAGCCCACCGAGAACTCAACACGCAGCCGGAATCCAATCAGACTGCAGAACCGGCAAAGCTTGGGTCAAGGAGCAATTCTGACATTTTGCAGAATGTCAACGTTCAACCTTTTCTAAAAGTTCTACTACACAGGAGTTTTGCTCTGCGAATATGAAGGGTGGAAATGGGAAGCGGAAAGCCAGAGAAAAAAAAAATGGAACATCACAGTGCTGCTTGAGGGGGCTACAGCAGAGAAGGAAGTAGATTGATAACTAACTAGCGAACAGTAGGTGACACTGTAAGACCTCCGGGTCTCAGCGAAAATGTTCTTAGGATATATAACAAAAGTAACTTTCATAGTTGGACAAAGTGAAGCTATAAGGCCACAAAGGGCAAAATGTGTCTACTCTATACTTTCGCTTTCTGGTTTTCCTTTACGTATTTATATCTGAAAGAGGAGTCCCACAACATATGCAAGTGCACTTATATTTTAACAGCTAAACCTCAGGCAGCATATTTTAATGCTAGAAGCTATCTTGAGATACTGAAGCAGATGATACACCTGTCACTTATCTCAGACAAAGAAAGACACATGCTCAGTGGTATACAACGGACAGACACAAACATGAGATGGAAACAAGATAACTGCTTTCATCCCTCGTCTAAGGCTAGAGGGTGTCATATGTTGCATGTTGTAAAGAATGTCAGTCTATCGTAAGGCATGGAAAAAACATAAATTCATACACTGATTCAGACAATATAGAGCACCCAATGCATCTGACATGCATATCTGAACTGAGGGAGGTATACGCAGAGCATGCAAAGCAAACCACATAGAAAAAACAGGGCCAGGTTTCAAACCCATAAGACCACTGTCGTGTGAGGCATCAGTGCTAACCAAGCTGCCCTAATTGAGTTTTTTTTTTTTTTCATAAACAGTCAATCGTTCCCCTAATTGCAGCGTGAATGTTACTATAAAATTGATACGCTGATCTATTAAGTTTATTGCTTTGTTACTGGGAACAATCTGGCTGGAGGGTGCCGGCGAGGACAGGTAGCATCTGTCCCCACCTACTGCCTTGGCAGCGTTAGCGTCATCTGCTAGCTTTGGCAGCATCTTGGAAGCACATCAATATGGCTTTATGCAGCCAGGGCCGCTAGTAGCTAGCATGCCAGTCACGCTCTCAGGCAACACTCACTCACAGCCTGAGCATCCACAGAGCACTGAGCCAACAGAGCTAAGCGGAACTGAGCTCGGGCTGAACAGGGAGGCCAGGTCTCCATGGACCTGCATGAGGAAAAAGGGCCAGTGTCTGTCATCTATCCACACATCCATGGTTAGAAGTGTGGGGCCAAGTCCAGATATGAACACTGCCACCATTGTAGCTGTGAGCTTTATTTTCTTGTTTTTCTTCCCAGCAACACTTCTGTTGTGGAATGCTGATTCTTCAATCAAATCTCAATTATTACTGTATTATAATCAAATCTGTAAGGTGCTGGGCTGAATCACTGATGTTATGTTGTTACCAAAAGTGTTTGCCAAAAGACAGGAAAAAAATCTAACCTACCCATGGGAGAAATAATTGGGACTTTGTCCAACAGGAACAAACTCAGAACACTGGCAGAGTTCATTATACTAAATGACATGATTTTAGCTACACGCTTGCAAATAGTATTCTCCTTGACCACAGTAAAACAAAAACTTGATCGGCCTGTGAACCAGACTTGATGTTAGGGCTAAAAGGTCATACATCAATGGCAGCAAAACCCATGTCATTCAGAGTAGTTGAATGGTCCTGTTGGATGAACATCACAGATCTTCAGGAATCTTATGAGACCTTGCAAACAGCAGTGTGCCTCGCAGTGAAATCTGTACAGTGTGAGCCCACAAAGCACACATAGACAGAGTTTATTTCAGTGGAACTGATTTTAGATTGGACCATTGTCAGGTTTTTATTACTGTAAATAGTAAGTGGCAAAATGTGCTGAATTGGCAACTGCATCTTTAGACAACCATGCTTAGTTAGTTAGGGATGCACATTTTAAGCAACCAAAGCGCAATATGTGTATTCTTGAGGTCTAACAAACGTGTCAAGTGCATTTCCCTCATCATAAACAATTTGCAAAGCCATTCCATATTTACTAGCTTGCAGTCTTCTTCTTCTCTGCCTTTACTGGCACGCTGCAGCATATCTTGGCGCGTTATCGCAGCCTCTTGATCAGTGTAATAGTGTGACACCATTGGTAGGATTGTGTACCGCGTCACCAGCATGCACACGTACGCATGTACGAGATAAACAAAGTGGGAACCAACTCCTAGAACAAACAGCTCCATAGCACTACTAGAGATCTAAAACTCCCCAGGGAACCTTTAATCAACTGTCAACCATTATTATCGACTAATCATTAAAATATATTCTATCAACATGACATTGCCTTTTGTTGCATCACAATCTTGCTTAATATTTGAATAAACGGAAGTTAAAGATTTGAATCATCAATTTAAAAAAAAGAGTATTGCTGTCACTAAAAACTGTCACTCCCGCTCTGTTGCTTGTTATTCAGCAAATGACCACACAATATTCAAACAATTAAACACAATAATTCCACAAAATTTGTTGTTCTGGAGGACATAAATGACACTATTTACAGCCAGGGCAGTTAAACAAGGCCTAAGCCATTCTTCAAAAAAAAAAAAGCACAAAGGCCTGTGCCCTACAAATAAAAAGAAATTTCCCCAATCACCTGTCAACAGTCAGTTGCTTGTTATTTTAAAATATCTACATGGCCAGGGATGGGTTTTGTGTAGTGTAACTCAACTTGCAAAAAATATTTGCAACGGGAATTTGGTAAAGGAGAAGAAGTTGACATATTTTTAAGTCAAAATCTTCACAGTGATTAAATACTTAATAATTCTTAGTATTAATGACATCTTTCAGCACTCCGGTGTAGGCTTAAGAGAGCCTGTCACATAGAGAAATATTAAGTTGTGGACTTAAGCTTTGCACAGGTTCTATGCCAAAATGTTAACTTCATAATGAGTGAGCAATATATTCTGAGACAACCGGTTTAAAAAGGTCTCCATGAAAAAACGTAATAAAAAACAGGCTTATTTCAGGCCTGTTTGCAAACATGTGGGTGTCGTCTGCACACATAGTGCTGACTACAGAAGGTGTGAAACCCAGTTAACACAGGAAGTTGAGGGACAGGTGTATTGGCCATCTATAAAAGGCTAAGCTATTTTCGTGTGACTACGGTGTATGTTTCGCTGCAGTTTGATTGTGGCTACTATTAACAAAGCAAACTACCCTCTACACTACAATCGTATCATGTCATGCTATTGCACATGGATCTCGTTTAGGATCTGCAGGACCAGGATGTGGTGAGGGTGGCAAAACAGCCATGCAGAATCAGCAAAACTTGGTGCACGCACCAAGCTTTCCAGTCATTCAAATAGGACACCCTTTCAGTCACTTTAAAGCATGGCAAGACAAACTGGATTGCTGGTAGAGGGAGTACACAACAACTGAAATGCAGCCAAAATCAATCTAAAATTAAACTTGTATTCCCTAAACTGTGAGGAGGAGATATGAGAAATATGAGCAAGCTGAAACCTTCCACCACTTCTCCAAATGCTCAAATGTCCTACGCCATGTTGCTATGACAATTTAATTATAGTCTATCATGGTTTCATTATTGTTTGTTTGCCTCTGTGAGGCAGTGGGAAGATAATGTGTGAATGTGAAGTGGTGCTTTTTGGCCAAGTACCTAATGCTTGGCTGTAGGAGAAACAGCTCTATTTTGTGGTGAGTGACTGTGGAGGCTTCATAGATGGCCAAAGCAGTTCTGTTATGACTCATAGCATTAACCCTTTCAGCTCATAATAAAAATAAGCACCACAGAATTGAGACAAATGCATACATCACTATGAGACCGGTCAAATTTAAGGGTTTAACACATGTATAAATATATAATATTCGCACACAATCAATCCATTCAGGCCTAGTACAATGATAGCAGTCCATTCAGCACAGTTTTAGCATTAAAGAAGCATTTCACTTCATGTCAGCTAAAGTCAAGTCAGAGAAAAGGAAACTGATTAGATTCAGAGAGAAGTGGTTCATTCCTCATATGGTTATCTGAAACCACTCACTTGACAACAATCTACCACAACTATAAGGCCCTGATGGCAGACAGCATACATCTACATCATAACAACGTCCTCAACAGGGGAATTCTAATATCCAACCAGGACTCAGCACAGGGCAGAGAGAGCACTTTGGTCAAATGACTGAGCAGAATGTGTACGTTCCCTTTGACCTGAGGGGTGTGCAAACGCTGCTCTGTAGCTGTGCTCCAGGGAGCAGGAGTCCGGATATGAGTCTGACCCTGGATCATACATGGGGGAAGTCAGTTATTACAGTGCAGGCCGGTGGTTTATGAGTTTGGTTTAAAATCCAATATCAGAACTACATCCAAGGACAACTTTCAGTCTACTCTGGTCAGCTCAGCAGCTGCACAAGTGAACCGTCCACATAACACCTCTTTAACGTCAAAACTGAGTGGGCAAAATAAGACAGCTGGTGTAATGTGCAGTGAAAATGTTTTTACATGATATTGACTTATGGGGGACACTGGATATTGATGTGAAATATAGGTTACTTTATTTCCCATATTCATAAAAGGTAGAATACAGTGTTGTTCTTCATTGGCCACAGTCATTTGCTGGGCTTGTCTGAACACATTTTGTCCTGGCCACCACTGCTGGAATGTTTGACTACTGGCTGCAAACAGCAGAACAGTTAATGCAGCTTGCTGACCCAAGCGTGATCTTTCTAAAACAATATTTGTGGGGTCATGGTTACAAGGAAATGCCTGCACTGGTTAACTTATGGTCAGGCTTAATAACAGAATAGTGCAGACTGGAAAATAAGTCAAACAAATAAACTAATAAAGATCTTAAAGCAGCCAACATCTCTGACAATTTTACAGCTGAACTCAGGGTTGACCTTATAGTCCTTAGGATCTTACACTCTGGAGCACACATAATAACACCAGAGACATAATGATTGCTCTGTGACGCTCGCTGTCTGACTTAAAATATTGTGCAAGTGCATTTGGTAAACACTGCTGCCAATGTTACATGACATCTTGGCTTTACAGCCTTACAATTACACCACAAACAATAATTTTAACAAACACATGGCATACAAAAAGATGAACTGGCAAACACACAAAAACCTCTTTATTTGTATTATTAAATAAGATAAATGGTTTGGTCTATAAAATTTCCCATGAATTAAATAAAATTGCTGAAGATTAATTTTATGCCAACCAACTAATCATTTCAGCACCAATAGATGTAGCAATCATTTCAAATGAATATGCTCTATTTAGGGCTGCAACTAACAATTATTTTCATTAGTGATTCATCTGATAATTAGTTTCTTGATTAATAAAATGTCAGAAAATAGTGAAAAATGCCCATCACACTTTCCCAGAGCCCAAGGTGACGTCTTTCAAATAACAGTCCAAAACCCAAAAATATTTACTTTAAAATGATGGAATCAGCTTATTATTGGCACGCCTGGCTTAAAAAAAATCGATTATCAAAATTCGATCTAATTAATTAATTAACTGTTTCAACTCTAGCTCTATTAATTATGCATGCCATTTAAAGGTTCAGAAACGATTTTGTTTTACTTGTCTACACCAAGCAGATTACAGACTGACAGTACATTATTAATGGAAATAATGACATCACCTACCCTCATTTTCAGATGTTGGACATGTCACCTGTACAACCAAATCAAATGTTCTTTCTGGATTCTCCCTGAAAAGAAAAAACATTGATTACTCAGGGGAAATAAGGGGCACCTGTTATTACACACAATCATGGGCAACAAGTGTGTATCCCCATTGGCACACATACGCTAACAACTGTGTTGAATTCCATTACACGTACTTTAGTATAATATTCGTTTTCATACAGTGGACCTGTCCTACTATACATGAGTCACACTGTCAATAGCCGGCAATGTCAATAACAGTAGGTTAGCTAAAGCTGATAGTGCTTTTGTCCGCATGCAAGAACGAGAAGTTTTCTTATCTCTTACAACATATCAGGACAAACTTCACAGGACCCGGCTCGCTCTGTGCCGTGTCAACATGTAACCGATTTAAAGCTGTCTGCTTGGCTAGCGAAGCTGCTAATTGGTGGTCAGCTAGTACAGACAGAGCAGCAACAAACTGGCCCAAATGCTGTCGAGCCAGCTGGCCTGACTATTAAATCCACTGCTTGAGATGGCTCAAATTACGCCAAACATTCCTTCGTATTTCACATATTTAGCTCCGAGTACGTTACGTGCCTGCCCGGCACGTTAGCCGTTAGCTCGCCAGTTCTATACCAAGAAGCGACAGAGGGGGGGAAACCACAAAACTCAGAGGTCTTACTTTATTCTGCTGTCCATGGTTTAGCTACAACATCGCGACAACTCCGTGCTGTCGGCGGCTCTGCTCTGCTCAGCTCTGCTGGCTGTCCGAGAATATTTCCACCTCGTCTATCCTTCCACAGTCTCAACCGCCACTTCTTCCGTCTTATCTGATACAGGTCGAAAGCAGCCGCGACCACATGCTTGGAGGTGGGATAGTGTTGTAGTTTGTGCTGTCCTTCTGTCGTTAATGTAGCCTGAATCCCCAGTTCAGCACCACGGCGTTTATTTCCCACAACAAACACCACTCCAGGAAGTGCCGCTGTCAAATATTTGGTGACGTCAGCGCGTCAGACGAGCACCTTGCTGCTGCTTCTGCCTACGAGCGTCTTTCTTCCACTTTAGATGAGTAACAACTAGCGTGATACACATAGCAGACCTGAGCCGGGTGATTCATGCCTCTGATATAAAACGTGTTTCCCTACGAGACTGCCTAATAAGTTCCCTATTGAACTTATTAGTTCAATAATTGTGGCAGCGGCAGCCTTCAGCAGCGGCTCCCAAAGTGGGGTGCCCGGGACCATCAGGGGTACGTCCTTGTGAGGGCTTCCAAAATGAGAAGTAGCCTAGTAAACACCAGTATTAATAGATTTTTGGGGCCTGACTGGGGGCTGAACACATCATAACATGACATATCATAACCGTATAAAGTTGTTACGGTGAATATGATAGCCTAACAGTTTCCTTTTTATACATCCAAAAGAGTTGAGTTTCTGGCCACCTGACCAATATAAGCTCAATATTCACTCTCTTTTTAGACCTGTGTTGGTGTCCATCAACTTCTAAAGGAAATATCTGGCTCTTTAGCTGCTAAATGCTCCACAACATTCACCAGCTAGCCACTAACTTTGCCTGCTGTTTGGTGCTGGGCAGGTAGTGTTTATCGGCTGCCTGCTGCATCTGGGAACAAAACTGATCACAGAGAGTGAACCAAAGCAGAAAAGTTTTGGGGTATAAAAAGTTGGTTGAGAATTCTCACATTTCACATAAAACATAGAAATTTGATCCATTGTTAATATAAGTTTCAAGGTAGTCAAGTTTATTTGTCATTCTACAACACAGGGCTGCACAATGAAATTAAAGCTGTAGCCCCCTTCATGCTACACATGCAGAACATGTACAGAAATATTTAAAATTAGAATAGAATAAAAATATAAACAATGGTATGGTACAGTGAGTGAAAATATAATAAATATGTGACAATTTTATATAAAATTTAGCACAACAATATTGTTGAAATCCCTTTACCAGTTTACCAACTGCTGGTCCCAGACCCCCAGGGGCCCAAACTCCCAGTTTCACTGTGAGGTAACTGGTTTTGGGAAAGCTTGATGAAATGAAAACATGTTAGGGAATGTGCACCATTAAAGTACAATATAGATTAAGGTGTGTCTATCAAAATATGATTTTAAGAGCGTAATCATTTTAATATTGTATTTTGCAGTGTAATGTTGGCAGCATACTCCTAAATAAATGTGTGTTTAATCAAAATACCATTAACTAACAAACAGACAACCTGGTACTATTATTCCAGCAGGAGTCCTCTGAGTCTGTCAGCAAATAGTGAAGCTGCCATGTGTTGTCTGCTGTTTGCACTTGGAGGTGAAAGGGTTCATACGCAATGTACAGAGGGCAGTATTTGGGTTTGGAGGTCGATAGAAGCCCAAGAGCAAATTCATTTTTGACCATAACAGGTTAATCCGACCTGACTACAGCTCATCAAACATGGGTCACTTGCATAAAAAACAAGCATAGAGTTTGTGGAAACAGGCTTTTGACCAGAGAGGTGGTTAAAATCCCTTAATCAGAGGATTGGAATATTGATAGAAATGCTCTCATTTCTTAACCAGTATCAAGTTGCACTTGAGCAAGGCACTTCATCTCCAGCTGGTGCACTGGTGGCCTAAAGGTTTGAGATTGAGAAGCGAGTTTATATCTAGAAGGTTGTCAGCTTGATCTGTGTGGGGGGAAGTGAAAGGTGCAGCGCTCACTGATTACCACCACTGAAGTGCCTTTGAGCAAGGCCCCAACTGCTTCGGTGGAGCTCCTCAGTGACCATCAGATCAGACTGTGTTGGACAGCAGAAGGCTGGTGAAGACTGGCATGATTACTTTACCCTGCATAATTATAGTGCGTCATGTGTAAATGCTACTTACAGTAACCACGTCAGACGACAGTTAGTCCATGCATGAAATAAATGCTGAAATTGCAATACATAACTCAGTTACATAAGCTTTTACATTATGAAAAACTGTCTGTGTCATGAGCTTTTCTGTATGTGACTGTTAGAATCTGCTTCAGGACTCTACATTAAACATATTGCTCATGAATCAGTTGAGTCACCGGCTTCTTAAAGGGGAAATCCACCCTAAAATTAAATTATTCCTATAATTTTGTACACCTCAGGGATTTAATTTGGGAATTTGAATGAGACAACTCCTTGTTTCATGGCTACATGTCCTGATTCACAGCTGTAAATTGTTAAGCTATTTAAAATTTATTTAGGTGTATTATCTCAGGCAGATTATATGAGCCCACGGAGTCAGTAACAAATTCATTGTCGGTGGACCAGCTTCCTAAAGTGACACCTGATTTCCTTTGTAAGGGAAATATTTGTCTTTTTATTTATGTTGATTTTACTGACCAAATTCTGGTAAATTCTGTTTTAGGGTGGACTTTCCTTTTATTGTTTGCATGTTTAAGCAATATTTGTCCCTTGGTAAATTGAAACCAATGGCTTAGAAGTACTTCTCTCTCCTCTCCAGAGAGTCTGCCTGGATCAGAGCCAGATTTCTTCAGGCTGACTGGGAGGTAATTAAGTGGCAGCAGACTGGGGCATGCTGTTTCAGGCATCCGTATGAAATGATAATGGCAGGGCTGCTGCCTTAACATAAAATATAAAAAAAACAATATGCATACACACAAAGAGACACATACATAAAGCTCTTATGAGTCTTGGGCGCTGGGAACCAGTGAGGTTTCCTATTTCAGAGAACTGTAAACAGTAAACACTCCCAGATTATATTCATTTAAGAGAGCCTAACACTAAAAAAAGAGCAATACAGTGTCCCATTGTCCTTCTGAAGCCCTGAAATACATTTCAGAATGGCATCAAACATTTGACCGAGCTGAGGTGCACATGATTTATCTTGCTGAATTGAAATGTCACTCACAAAAAAATACACATCAAGGGCTCCCTGGGTTTTTTCAGTAATGTGAAAATGCAGCCGTAGCCAGCAGTTAATACAAAATCTTGCATTGCTTCCATGGGTTGATTGCATTGTCTACAAAACATCTGCATTATCTTACATTTGCTGGTTGTTTTGCAGTATGTAATTTCTTTTGAAAAATATAACCCTGTTTTATACATCTAACACTGTTTGTGTGCACACTGTTTCTCATAGTAAGCATGCATATATTTTTACCAGTGATGTGTAATTTGTCTGTGGGTAAATTGACCCCACAATGTCAGTCAAAAGACACTTGTCAGGTTTCATTACCCAGAATTCTGTAGTAGACACATAATCAGAGGTGGCTTACAGCAGTGGATAACCTTGAAAGGACTCATTAATGTCCACTCATCAACCTTGCAGTGCTTTATCCAAGTCATTATATTACTTTAATATTATGGGAAGGTGTCTTTGTTTGCACTGCAGTGTCATTGCCGCCAAGGAGAGCAAAGCTGGGCATTTATAGATACTGTAGGTTTGCCTGCTTTAATTCACTGTATCCACATTTGCAATTATGGAATTATATGAATGTTAAAATGGTATACATCATGTTATACAAATACTTATCCAAATGAAGAAATTAATTTGGTCAGAGGTGCATACAGGGGTAAAATACAATATAAAAAGATAACAGTAAAGAAAATACATAAAGTAAAACAATAAAGACAATCCATATAAGTCACAATACCGTGAAGAGCTATTCGTCGTGGACCTGTGCGACGTGTTATTTCTACAGTACATATGTATATATAATGATAATGGGTCACAGAACAAACAAAACCAACACTATCTGCATGGCTAGATAACTGTTGGGAGTAAGTGAGATACATTTTCTCAGTTAGGGTGAACAGACCCTTTAATTTGTAATCAAACTCATATAACATTTCTTTTCAGAAGAAAGTAATGCGCCCATGAATGCTTAAAAGTAGCCTATGACTCTTTGTCTTTATTTCATTCTATATTACTTTAGTCGCATAATAAAGTGTAATAATGATAATGAATCTAATATTATTTTTCTCCTTAATTCTTTTGCTATGTCTCCTTCAGTAACGTGTAGTTATCCAATATCACCAGGGACTCCTTGGTAGCAGCTGTGAAACAGCAGGGGCGCTGTGTGCGCCAGTGGATCAGTGTTAGGAGTTGGTCACATGTCACCAATGTGACGAGGCAAAGGAGGAAGTGCAACACTTCTCTGTGCGGGCAAAACTGAGTGGAGGAGGCAAAAAGTAAACATGCAACATAGACAATATTTGACAAGAACAAACGATATAATCAGTCGTCACTGTATTTAATTATGGGATGGACTGTTTGTTTTTATATCTTTTTGCACACACTTGAAAGGCGAGAAGCAATTTCAAAGTAGTCCAACTTTTCCCCACTTCTAAACCCGAGGCATAGTAGTTTTACAGGAGCATGTTTCACCAAAATAACCCGGGCAAATCATTTGTCAGCAGATTGATTCTTCTCCATGTCCGGTTTAATAAACGACTTGTAACAATGTCGATACCGAACCCCTCAGAAGAAAACTCGAAGCGACCGAGAAGCAGAAGCAGGTCACAGATCAATGCAGACAGGAGCGAAGCAGACTTCAATGACGTGGTGACAAGCAGCATGGGGGGCGAGAACGACCACGCTGGAAGAAAGTTCACAGAGGAAGAGATGGCCATCCATAGAGCCCACAGAGAGGCATGTGAGGTAAGATGAATCACTTCAAAGACTTGAAATCCAATGATGTCATGTTGTTCAATCTGATTACCCCAATTATGCATGATTAATTACAACCAGGGGCTCCCACATGTTTTTTTTGTCGGTTGTAATTTTGTACTCAATTGCATAACTGCAGAGGTGGAGAAGAATTTCCTTTAAAGTAGCAATACCACAATATTTAAATACTCCAAGTACAAGTCTATCATTCAAAATATTACTCTAGTAAAAGTGCTGTATTATCAGCAAAATGTATTTAAGTTTAAAAAGTAAAACTAGGCATGCAGAATGACCTTTTTCAGAGTTCTAATTATTATATAGATTTATTTCTCATGCTGGATTATTAATACTAGTTGTTTAACATAATGTTGCTAATGTGTAGCATGTTATATTTATGTAGAGCTTGTTAATCTCGCTGATGTTACCTAGTTTACTTACTGTTGGGTAGTATCATCTTTAACAGTTGGTCATATTTTACAAGATGGTCACAAATTTGTATGTAAAATCTGAATCTACAAAGTCACTACAGCTGTCAAATTATTGTATTTGAGTCTAAAATAATATTTCTCTCTAAGTTGATGAGGACTAGATGTACTGTATAAAGTGAATGATGTCTCAAAACTGCACTTTAGTACAGTACTTTGTTTTAAACGGTTTATATTAGGCTATAGCTGAACACAGTTAAACCATATGAGCAAAATAATACTGATGCATTCTGTCATTAGTGAATAAAATTACAGAAGAACTTTAGTGCTACAATGAAAATGTAATACAGGTCTTTTAACAACACAAGCTGAATCCATTTGCCAAAAGAAATTCAACATATGTGAGGTCAGTCGTAATGATTTTTGGAGCTAATGCCAATATTCAATATTTTCTTTACCATATTTACCAGTGTTGCCTGTTAATGCATGCATTTTGAGGATCTTTGTACAAAATAGGATAATCATTTCAGATGTGACTCCCTTGAGGTAATTAGGTGTTTCTTTTTAAAGACCACCATATTTACATTTATTTTCTAGTAAATGACGTGCTCCTTGAAAAAACAAATAGGCCAAATATCATCAGTACAAATAATACCGGACCAATAAGACCATTGTTGATTTAAGGTTTAAGCTATATCAGTCACAGTATGATAATATGCCAGCTGTGGTGCATCTCCAGAGCCCACTTGTCCCCAGGGCAGGGTTCCCCGAGGGTCCCTGGCAGAGTGAAATTCCCCTGTAATTTGAATTACTAAAAGTGAGTATCATGGTCGAAGATTTCTACTTTGATACAAAGTTTCAGTCTTTCCATTCTTATCTCCCTAACTATAATATTTATACTTTTCTGAATCAGCTAACAAACAGATTGTGGGTAGATTAGGCATATGTGGTGCAAAACCCTGTCAAATGGTAGCCTGAAGATACAGTTTTGTTACAATTGTACTTACCTACCCAGTGCTTTATACAAATAACATGTCATTTAAGTAATGATGACTATTGTTTTTGTCACATCCATCATATTCACCAAATCTTACTTGCTCTTCCATCAAACAGAGCCAGTGAGCTCTGTGGTGATGGCAGTAGTGAATAGGTGTCATCCGCATGCCTTTAGGCTTATCTGTAAATATTGTGCTTCTGAGTGTGGATGAAACTGAGGCAAGTTGGCCGCGACCCGAGGAGAGTGGTAGGGCCTGGGTGGGAAAAGCACAATACAGAGGGGGCCCAGCTATGCCAGCTTCACTATGTGCCCCTGCGATGCCATGTGAAATGACAGGTCGTGTCACCAAAAGGCCTGGGGCCTTTTTCCCTTTGTGTCCTGTCAAAGCTCACCAACTAGTGGGCTCTCAGTTTGAAACAGACTGAGAGATGGCATTTTCTAACTTCCTAAGGGATGACAGAGGAGTTGTTCATGTTCAGAAGGTGTTTGTGTGTCTATACAAGATGAATGAACGGTCAAAATAAAAGAATGATTGTGTCTAAAATATGTTTTTTAAGCACCTTGCAAATATGCAGTGAATATAAAACTTAAAAAGTGCTATCAGTTGATTCATTATTGCAGATTCTCACCTACTGAATTGCACACAAAAGGACAGCACTAATTAATTAGTAACATCATAAGAGTTCGATTGTCTTACATCTGTTTCTCTGTATAGAGGTCATCCATTCCCTCTTCTCCTCAACCGAAAGCAATCTGTCTCAATGTATATGTTCTTATTCAGTATTATGCTTGCATTGCCTTTGTGTTTGGGTGTGTATATGAACTGTATATGGTTATGTATGCGGGGGTCACACACCAGCATACGCGTTTGTATGTCGTGCTAATTAAATAATAATATCTTCATTATGTTCAGGCAAAGAAGCAGATGTATGTCGACCCTTCCAGTGGGTACAAGGTGTTCACAGAGTATGCTCACCTTCAGAGAGGGAAATGCTGTGGCTGCGCATGCAGACATGTAAGCTCTTTGTTATGTGTTTTACCAGGTTGTGTGTTTCTCCACTTCACTCTGTTTTGTTCAGTGCATGGTTTTTCTCCTCATCTGGCCTCGGCTGTTTAGTTTTGTCCTAAAATCAAAGTATCGGCTCAGTAATTAAATCCATAGACGGCTATCTACATCATTGCTGCCTTGGCGATGACACCATTACATGATTGAGAGAAGGAGAAGGAGGAGGAGGAGGAGGAGGAGGAGGAGGATGACAGATCAGCCGATGTAAACCAGACAAGGGCTACACAACATGTGGTCTGTGTGGTGCATGTCAACATTTTATTCCTTGAAAACGTAGTCTTTTTTCCTCCTGTGGTTTTGCCTTTGCAGATTTTAATAATCTAACCTATGAAGGGCTAAAATATTAATTTGTTTAGTTTTTGGGTCAGGTTGGAGAGAGAATTTCTGATTTAAAGTTTACTGGTTACGATACTGGCTTAAAGATCAGTGGAAAAAACAGCTTTTAAATGAAACGCATAGTTCACAGTTAATCCTACAGGTGTTTGGACTGTAAGATGCTTCTAACCTTTTACAAGTTGACAGGAATCGATCTTTAGTTTTTACGTCTTTAAGTTACAACCATTTTTGTAAACACCCTGTAAATGGAGGTAGATATAGACGCAGGATGGGTTTCATGATCACATTAGCCTCAAGATACTTTGGGAAACGGGGCCCTGCTCTGCTCACTTCACTTCTGTTGTGTCCTGGTGACATTTGTTCTGGTCTGTCTAGTCGACATCCTGCCCCATCCCTCCCTGTCCCATACCATCCCATCCCATCCACTCTTGTCTTATCTTCTGTCCTGCCGTGCCCCATCCCATCCCATTCTGTCTTCGCCCGTTTAGTCCCGTTTTGATTCTGCCTCATCCTGTTCTCCTTTGTTTTAAGCTTTGCTCCTCTGGTAAGCTTTGCTCTGTACACATGTCTGTGTTTTATTCTCTGTGTGACTGAAGTTCTACTCTACATGTAGCCATTTAGCACCATTTAATTATTGCATTTTCTCCTCTAGTGTCCATATGGCCAAGTCAACGTGAAGGACCCTGCAATGAAGAAACAGTTTAATTCACTATTTTATGTATAGGCCTAACATGACGAAGGTAAACTGCCTGTTTAGAATGGAACCCACCACACGTCGCTTGTCTTCTGCCTGTCGTTATTTGGACTACTTGAGTCATTTTTAACAGTGTACTCAATGATGAAATTTGGGTAGTGACTGTGCAAGACCTACCTCCTATGAATCACAACTATTCTCTGGATTATTTTTATTCTCACAATATGGGGAAGGATTTGTTCACTAGAACCTCATGTAAAATAGTCTTTTATGATCACATTTTGGTTTTGCTCTATTTTTCTGATATTTTTCTCAAATGTCCAGTGAAATGCCTCGAGCTTCATTTTTCATCTCTTTTTAAGGGTATTTAATATTTTGTGGTATTCCGCTCCTCTGATGCATTTACAAGGGTTGTGGGAGTATGGATATGAAAACTGAAAGAGCATTTTAGATCTTCGCCCTCAAGATAAAGGGCATATAAGCAAAAGTAACAGTAGATAGTCAGATGGAGTCTTGTGCTCTTTTGCTTTGCATCTCTTGTTACTTTTTCTCCCAAATGTACAAGTGCATGAGTATTAGCATCATTTACACTCCACAAGTGCTTGACTGAACTGTCTACCTTAGACTGAAACACTGTGTTGTTAAAAATAGTTAGGGACCAAGGGTCAGCCCTTACACTTGGCTGCGCTGCTTTTACACCACTTGATGGAATCAGGCTGTTAACAAACATGCCATGGACATCAACAGCAGCCCTCCCCACCGGACTCGCAGCTCAGCCTCCTGGCAACACTTGGCTACAGCGCAGCTCCCTGCGGCTGCTCTCCTGAGCTGCAGCCTAATGAACTCCTGGGCCCTCTTATCCCAGCACTGTCTGCAATAGATCAGCTCATGTTCACGAGCATGCTTAGACGCACACATGCATAGGCAGGTTTACTCCATCAGAACACCCTGTGGCTCCTAATAGGCCTATATAGAATAAAGGTTGCACTAAACACCGCACTCTGTAGCCACAGTGATAGTACAAGGTAAGGTCAAGTGCTCATACAGCACTACCTGTGCGTGCAAGAGATGTTGAGGAAAGATGTGCGCCACTTGATTTGTGATTTGTGAGTGCATGTGGGTAGGCAGCGCGATGCCTTCAGGCACTGGCTCTGAACCTGCCACACACACTCGCCTGTCTCCGCCTGATTGGGCAAACAGCGTCGGGATGAGAGGATGTGTCTGCCGCGGAATTCTGTTGCAGCCGCCTACTGGCGCGGCCGCAATTTTCCTCGGCAGGTGGTTCCCAAAGGCAAGTGCTTAGTGATCGGAGCAAAGCCCTGTGAGCGGCTACAAGGAGATTCATGATCCCAACAGTGCTGGGGAGGACAGGTTCTTGGGGACGCGTCGTCAGGCGGGATGAGAGGCGAATTTATTTGGTGTTATTCTAAACCGAGGCAGCGGAGCGTGCGGCGGCAACATTTCTACAGCGGGACGGTGAAGGTGTCACACTCATCAAATACCTGGGCCCGCTTGCCTGCCGCGGCTCTGCGGGTTTTGCCTAGGGACTTGTCTGTCACATTAAAGTAGATGCATTGCCATTCAGGGCCTCGGCGGTCCCGTAGCCTGACCATGAAATAGGCCAACTTTCATGTCTGTCTCATCCCTCCACGTCTTCCCAATCCAGTGATGGCACAGTTTGAAATGTTTATTTATTTATTTATTTATATCATGGTCTAACCTAGCAGTTGGTGACTGAGACACAAACAGCACAGCAATCCCTTCGACAGATTTATAGAGAAATTTACTTGAAAATAGACCCCGCCTTCTACCACCAGACTGGTCAATCATCATATTAAAGTATGTTTAGATACAGTAAGCCTTGTCTTAGTACATTTTCTTCACTTGTGCCCTTGTATGTCATGTACTTCCACAATGAGAGAGCATTTAACTAACAATCTGATCATACATCTTTTTCCTATTTCTTGTCTTGCAGATTAATTGTTTGTGATACCTAGTCTTTAATTAATTTAATTTTACATGTTTATAACGTTAATGCCATTACTCAGACAATGCCTTAATCGACTTTATTCATGAATGAATTCATTTTGTTGACTTTTGCTGTATTATGCAATACCAGTAGAATGATGAAAAATGAAGACATTTTAAAAGTTTTATTTCTCAATATAAGCAAATACACACACACATACACACAGTTGTATTCCCTCAGTGCAGATGTGCTCCCCCACAGCCAACCAGACATGTGAGGTGTTTATTTCAGTCATTTTGGACTGAACCTCTCTGACCTTCAGCTGGAGCATATGCTGTGCTGGAGCAGAGTGGTATTTCTATACTGCATGCCTTTCTACAGCACGGTGGCACTAGCCGCAGAGAAAGAGAGCTGTCCAGTTTGGAGCTGTGACCAAACAGGCTCCAGTCACAACCAGTTGACAGTCCAAGCAGCNCCCCCCCCCCCCCCCCATCTCACACAGGCACAGCAGCCCTGCGGCCAATGGCCCCAACCACAGTCAGTTACAGTGTCTCCATCACTGTTGGCCAGACCAACCAGGAACTGACATAGGGTTGGCGGGGAAAAAAAACCCCAACTTGAGTGTCAGCCGTATGATGGCTGAAAGGAACATCAGTCTCAGCAATTGGCCAGGCACTGTTTTGTTTGTGTGTGTGCGTGCACATGTGGAATACGTGCATGTGTGTCTTGATATTCAAGCAGCATTTGAGCAACCCCTACATCAACGCCTGGTCGTTCTACACAGACAATGTCAGCTCGCCTCAGGGCAGCAGCCTCCACAGTGGTCATATGGACAACCAGATCCCTGTGGTAGAATTAGTGATAAAAAACACACATGGCCACTGAGTGACAGTCAGTTCACCAGATTCCTTTGGACAGACAGGGCTGCAAATAGCACAGAGATGCGGTTTCTCCCTCAGACCGCAACTGGTGGTCAGGCTCATGCCAGGCCAAGTCGTGGCCGCCAGATGAGCCCAGATAAAAGGAGAGTCAGGGGCAGTCACAGGCACCTAAGTGCCCACGGAGAACTTGGGCCTGTTTATTTCCCTCCTGGTTTTACATGGATGCAATCTGTGATTTCTTGTCTACACTTAAAAGACAAGTGATGTAACTGCTTTTTAAAAAACTTTTACACTGTCTAACCTCTAACTTATTTATTATGTTCCCATCTGACTTAGTCTTCAATGAATGGTTGAAGTAGTAAGAAAGAGAGTATTTGACAATATAACACCATATACAAGCAACACCTAAACCAGTGTTTCTCCTCTGAAAAGCTGCTATAAAGGTTATATAGCGATAAAGAACATCCATCTATTATGTTTCCATGTCCTTTCTAGTGTGGCCAGATATGGACTAATACGCGCATCATTCCCCAGGAGGATACTCTGTCCCCAGAGGAGATGGAGGGGGGGCGGTGGGTGGAGGTGGCGGTGTGCTGTTGGAGCTGTTCTGGAGGCAGGCAGCAGTTGGTGTGCAGAGAGCAGGGGCTCAGGCTGGCTAGTTAAGAGCTTCTCTCTCCTATCCTCCATCTGCCAGGGACCGGGGTTGTGATTTGAGCTCCAGCAGAGCAGAGCAGGGAGGAGATCGAAGGAGGGGTGGGTGGAGGGAGGGGATGTGGTGGTAGTGGTGGGAGGGGGGGTGAAGGGAAGGGGGAGTGTTGGTTGGAAGAGACAGAAGAGAGAAAGTGGAAGAAGCGGGGAGTTGGAGGAGGAGAGGGGAAAAAGTGAGGGAGAAAGACCTGGAGAGAGAAAATAAGGATGGAAATGAAAAACAGGATACATGGGGATTGAGCCGCCTCAAAAATCTATTTATAGGCTTATTCTTGTCTATCATTGTTTATCTAAATCACTGTTAGACATTTTAATTCTAAGCATTAGCTATAAAAACAGAGCTTTGGTCATATTTAACCCATGCTTGTGTATTTTGATATTTCCTTTCCTCCAATAATTATGAAGCCATATCCACTGTTTGTAAATATTTCCAGGATGTCTCACCATCCTCTCACCCACCCTCCCTCACTCATGTGACTGGGCTACATGTGACTGGGATACAGCTTTACAGTGCTTCACTCCTCCCTCTGTTCCTCCTTCTCCCCCCTCCCCCTCAAACCCCCTCTCCCTTCCCTTCCCACTGCTCTCCTTCATTCTGTCAGTGTTTAGCCTGTGGTTCCCTGCACCACAGTGGATCCTGGGAGAGCCTTCCCGCCTTCTCCTTCCTCTCCTCCTCCTTTGCCTCTCTTCGACTCCTCGCCTCTTTTGCCTCCACCTCTCCTCCGCTCCTTTTCTGGCCATGCTTTGGGAGTGACTGAGAGCTCCCTCTGCGAGACCGAGTGTCACTTGAGGTGACCCAGAAATGATAACTCCAGATGAACCCTGGATGTGTGGTAATCTAACCACCATGCCCTGGGAGCCAGGCAGGCAGGCATCCCGGGTTGATGCTGTATCTGTGGTTTCACTGTTGAACCAAGCACGCTGCAGAGCCTGTCTGGGTATCATGCTCGGAGGACGCTGTGTGCATGGTACGCGTTGTGGTACACAGTGAAATGGATCTCAGTGCCGTTGCATTATTGATGAGATACATTGTGATGTCAGCCCAGGCGGAAGAAGCAAAGCAAAATGACTGTTAGCAGTACGTCACATTATCATTTATGCAAGCAGTACAGAGGTGTAATTAATTGTCACCCTTTGCTCTCCTCCCCAGTGCTCACTCACACAATATTCTGTTCCCTTGTTGTCAATTGAAATCAATCCATCTATGCCTCAGTGTGTTGTTCTCCAAGTGGCCAGTGTGAGTATAGGTTTAGGACATCCTGTCTTCTGCATGACCTCTCTGTCATGTTAACAGTAAATATAAAATTTAAGTGGAGTGCACCATGCACTTTAAACTGTTTATTATTTAATGGCTTGTTGTCATATTGTTTATCCTGTCATGTGAATAATAATCCAATAATGCACAAGGAAATTACACCACTCCAATAAAAAAGGAACATTGTTTAATTTGTTTTACCACCTAAATTGATCGAATATATAGTCTCATCAGAGGCCAGGCACAACCAAACCATCTTCAAAGCATAAACAATATTAATATTTACTAAAAACTTGACTTGACATTATTAAACAGTGGTACATTTTTCATCAACAAGGTTTCTTTATTCATTAGATGTTGCAACATGAGGCCAAATGTGTGTGGAATGGTTCTTGGCTAAATACACTCAAGGCTGCACTGAATTTATATGAAGTTTGTCAGCTCTGTTCTCCAGGTGAGACAGAAGGAGAGACATACATCACAGTTCAGGGGAAATTAAATATGAAGCCAAGAATGAAATGTATTTTAATAGTAATTAGCTATTTTTGGAGGATTAATTCAATATAACCAGTAAAAAAAATATAAAAATAGACTAGAGGTTGGGAATGCTAATAACATTTACCTTTGTAAATTCTCTTAAATATAGCCTTTTTTCTTCCTTACATCTGTACAGTTTTGATGACGTTGAAATTGAAGAAAAATCTATGGTCTTTACAATTTTATTAAGTCCACATGATTAAAATACAAATTCAGAAATTATTTAATTATTTAGCACTTTTATATCGAAAATGATTTCGATTCGGTATCAATATGAAAGCAGGCTTTGTGTTGCTGTGCTCCATGTCTTTGTCAGATTGATTGATCTAGTTTGACTATGGACCTATCTAATTATTTATTCACACAAACCTCTGCTCTCACAGCAGTGAAATAAGAGCTGTAACCGCGCTCATTTGACTTGACTCATCCAGTATGAACTCGTGCATGTGCGATAAGTGATTGTAATTATAATTTTTAAGAGCTATAGCCTATGTGCTTGAACCCACCTATAACTTTGTTTGCAAAATGCGGTTTACTGGTCTTTTTGGATTAAAATAAAACTTTAGGGTCTGAATTCATACATTATAGATGTAAAAGTATAAGCCAAATAAAGACGTGGCGTTTAAAGGGAAAAAAAACATCTGATTTTACTGAAATATTCCTAAATTTTGTTGTATATTATGGTAGTTGTTTGCCATTTGGCGATCAGCGACTCCAGATTATAGGATAGTTTACCCTTCTTTAATTTACGACTACATCATACATTTTAACCTACATGCTGAGTAGGCCATTGGCTCATGGCTTCCCATTTTCTGTGCGTTGTGTGTGTGCTGTGTTGAGGGCTTGCCTGCACACGGGAGAGGAATATTTAAATGTCTTGTGTTTTAATTGACGCTCGAACTAGAAGTGTAAGCTCAGAAACGAGGAACAGCCCCCATCTACCGGCAGCGTCTTCTCTGTCTCCTCTGCGCGCAGTCCGGAGCTCCTCAGCCTGCACGCTGCACAGGGATCTCTCTCTCACACACACACAGCATAGCCTCAGGTAAGACCTTTTTTATGTGTCTTCTTGGGAAAAATAATAATACGAAGTTGGCTTTTTAACAAAAAAAAGACGGAGAGCGTGTGAAGCAATGCGCGACAGATCTGATGATACAGGGACATGGGTATTATTCTTCGGGATAAACAGGGATGTGGTGGCAGGTAAACCCATCTACACTCTATGTAGATATTTTTATTTACGGAAAAATGTTGTAAATACATCGTTTTACCCTGGCAATAATCTTAATTTTATAAATATATAACACAGGAGTTTGTAACTGATGTCAAAACCATGCAAGTTGAACGGTAGCAAACTGGGAAAATATAAATATATGACGTCTGTATTAAAATATAGGCTAATTGTGTTTGTATTGGTGGCTGAGATATGATATTTTATTTTCTTTAGTTATATGACAAACCTCAGTGGCCCACTGAGCCACCCCATGGTTTGCACGCCATTTTAAACATGGTTGTTAACACTGTTTTTATTTCATGTTTTAAACGCGTCAAAGGTTTGAAATGGAGCTCAGTGCAGTGCACGAATAAGCAGCGTTTATTGTGTGTGTTTTAAAGCCTTCATTCGGTCAAACAAGATCACAAATCTTAAATTAGGGCAAATCATTCTCAGTAACTAAACGAAAAATGACACATAATCGCCCAGATTAGTCGTCTTCAATTTATTTAAAACCAGTAATGAAATATGATAGGTAACATACATAACTAGATTTTCTTAATTAATAGGATATATTTAGAAAACGTTTGAAAAGAGAACTGGTATTTCCAAATCAAGTAAATAATGTCACTTTGTTTTAGTTTTTGTAAAATCGCGATATCGTGAATTGGCTTTGGTTTATCTCTGCAGACTTTCTCCAAATGTCACACTATGAATTTAAATGTAAAAAAACGGGACATTAGTAGCCTATTTATTTAGTTTCAGGTAATAACCTAATTAGATACAAAGAAAATGACACGAAGCAAAACAAAACGACAACACAAAAGACATTATTCCCTCAGCCCCATGGTGTTCACTGACACATTGTAAAACCTCTTCAGTCAAATGAAATGTCACTGCTGGAGGCAACGGGTCAAAACAGCATTCTTTATCGACATTAACGATATGATACATGTAGGCCTACACATTGGATTTATATTTTACTATGTGAATAAGTCCAGCTTTTGAAATCAGAAGTCGCCTTCTTTTAATTTTCGGAGAGGAAGGAGAAGTTAAAAAAAACCCACAGCAGACAAATTAAATATCACACAGAGCTGAGTCTTCAGGGTGTCTTTGTCCAGGTGAAATGAAACCCCTGTGTCCCTTTTGAGTGTCTTTTCGCCGCTCTGTGGCTGGTGCTGAGACACTGACAGAGCGCAAATTAACGTTAGGCCTATGTGCTTTTCAGAACAGCTGCAGGTCCGGCCCGTCCAGGAGGGTTCAAGCCTCGTCTTATAGCGCTGTTATCAAGGGGCCTCCAATTAAAGTCAACACAACTTCATGGGGGTGGGGGTGGGGGTGGGGGGGTCGGGGGTACACATGATAATGTAACACGTCTTGAGATGAAGCATCCACACCTGCAACCCCCCACCCCCCATCCCCCCGAGCCTCGATAAATCTATTAATGGCACCAAAGCCGAGTCACAGATCCAGCCAGTCTATTGTTTTATGGAGACGTTTTCAGCCATCGACCTTGCAGAGACCATAATATAGCCTAGCTCGTGATTCCGGATTTCAGCTGTAAAGGCCTGCGTTGTGTTAGTCAAAATGCAAGACCTTGATCTGCCTCATGTTGGTTTGTTGTCACCATATTTGGCCTGTGTATACTGGACGGTGAAGTCATTCAGTCTGCCTTTTTATTGTTTGCGTAACAGAGTTTTCACACCCTTTAAAACTGACACACATCTTCATTGTAGCTTCACAGTCGCCTCCATAACGTAGATTATATTAAGTAAACTGTATGAAAGCTGTATGGAGAGAAAAAAACCACGTGGATTTTAGCTCCTCTACCTCCATATCACTGCTTGTTGCATAGCCTGTAAGATAAATGAAATATGTTTATAGTTGCGATCCTGTTTCTGTTACCATCAGATCAACTCTCCTGCAGGTAAACTAGATGTTGGCCTAATTCAAGAGACAGAGAAAAGACAAGGGCCGTGTTAATGAATGATCGGCAGTGAATAATTCCTGATTCAATTGAGCGTTTAATGGAGAGGAAAATGATCTTGTACTGAAAAGACTAAATATTTATGTATGTATATTAAAAAAAAGTTTGCCTCATCAAATTAAGTCTATAGAGCATCAATATGTTCAGGAAAAAACAGCTGGTGTGTGATTATCTTATTTGAGTAAAGAGATTGTAACGGCGTAGGATGCTTTTATTTTTAACTAAAAACTCATTCAGTTGTGTTTTAAAAAATCCTTGTCTTTCAAATTCTTTAATACAATCTGTCCCCGCCCTCTAGCCTATCACTGATCACTGCCCCGCCCCAAACAATACATTTATACCACACACACACACACATACACACACACACACACACACACACACAATTATTATGTTATTTTGGGACAACCAAACACCTGATAAAGAACCAATTAAAACCCTAAAACTGTGATGTTTTAAAAATGTAAAACCTCAAGCTCAAAATTAAACCAAATAAATAGCCCTCACATAATAAACCCTATTTCTGACCCTTTTAATAAAACTCCAAAGGCTTTTATTGTACTTCAGATGCATATTATTTGTTTAAGACATGTTAAATGAATACAATATTCACACTCAAATTACTCTTAAGCCCATTTCAGTTTATGCATCTTATGACTGCACTCTAGCATCCTCTCCTGTAAATGGGGGAATAAAAGTAATGAAAATGTCAATACCATAAAATAGTGGTCCTTCGCGCAGCCAGAATCGGGAGTTTTTGAGGGAAGAGTGACAGCTCTTTGTTGGTGAATAGAAATCAGTGGCGACGGAGAGAGAGAGAGAGAGAGAGAGGGGGGAGACGCAGAGTGAGAGGAGAGAGAGAGCTAGAGAGAGAGGGAGAGGGGAACTCCTCCTACCAAATTATTCAGACTGGGCAGGCTTTGCGGGCTCTTCACAAATAGGACACGGTTCTCATATCCAGGCAGTCCCAACCTGACCTCCAAGCACCAAGGAACCCCTGACTGGGAAATCGGGAGAGAGAAATCACCAAAAAGAAACAACAAAAAACTTTGTGTCATTATTTTTGGCGAGTGTTCACATTGTAGCCCCCCCCTCCCCTCCTCCCTCCCCACCACCACTTCCACTTCCACACCGGTTTGTCGCATCATTTGGACTATATATTTTTTTTCTGGAGGAGAGACATTCACGGGAAGAAGGAAAAAGCTGGTGCACCACCGCCACCACCACTCCTCCTGTCCCACCCATGTTGTAGTTTCTTCGTTTTTCTTTTCTTCCAGTTGCCTTTGCACTCTGGCGAGGAGGTGATCTGAATCTCTGGGGTTGTGTTGTTGTTTTTGTGTGCCTCTCTCAGAGCCTCAGAGCCCATTGGATGCGCTGAGAGAGCGGGGCGCAGCGCTGCAGTACAGTATATGGAAGTTGTGGGCTGCAAGACAGAGGCAGGCAGTTGCACGTTGCGTCCAGGACCGGGAGCCATGCTTTTCCACGGGATCTCCGGGGATCACATCCAAGGGATCATGGAAGAGATGGAGAGAAGGTCGAAAACGGAGTCGCGCCTGGCGAAGGGCATGCAGCTAAACGGGAGAGAGTCGGTAAGAGCCTGGTCGAGCTGTGTTTGAATTAATGTTAAAACGGTTGCTGCATAAACGACGACTGTGGCACCGTTAACCTACAGGGAGATGTTGCAGTTGTTTTGGGGTAAGTAGTGAGGAGGATTTGTCATTTACTGCTTTGTGTACAATTATAGGAAAATATTTTAGTCTAAGTGTTTATCTAAAATTCATTTTCTCCTGGATAGTGATTTTCCTATTGATAGTTTAAATGTCCTGTTATTTCAATAGCTGCTCAATTATCTGCACCAAATAATCACTAAAAACAAAAATTGGCTGAAACTGTACATGCAGTTGTCTCTAAATATATTTAACACACTGTATTACTCTTGAGATCTAATAAAACATTGTACATTAGAGCAGTAATATTTTGTTTTTCTGTTGACAAATTTAGCAATTTTAATTCTGGCAATTATATATCTACAAATAACTTGGCAAAAAACATGGTTAACTATTATTATTATTATTATATTATATAGATATATTATATATTTTTTATTTTAATTGGAAAATATATTTTTTGAATAGGCCTATATTCAGTATTTTAAATATATGTTTCTCCCAAAAACAAAAGGGGGGATTAAACTAATAAAATGGTAGGTTAGCAATACATATTTCTGTCATTTTCCTCGATATTCAGTTAAATTCATAGGTGGTGGTTATTCCTTCAGGGGGCCTGTAACCACACCGAGTCTGCATTTTTAAACAGCGTGTTTAAAGTGCCCTTAAAAAGGCCTAGCCTTGATAGATGAAAAAAGTTTAATTTCATGGCCAGAAAGCTACTAAAGGCCTTCTGTTTCTGCTTTTGCATAATGTATCTTAAGACTCCCCCACCAGTCTCTTGAAGCAAGTAGTTGCCATGAGCTTTCCCCTCTCTCTCTGACTTAGACCATGCCTTCTATGAGCCCGGAGAAGCCTGCTCTGTGTGCCGGCTGTGGCGGCAAGATTTCGGATAGATACTACCTCCTGGCCGTGGACAAACAGTGGCACCTGCGGTGTCTCAAATGCTGTGAATGTAAACTAGCGCTGGAGTCGGAGCTAACGTGTTTTGCCAAGGATGGGAGTATCTATTGCAAGGAGGATTACTACAGGTAAGAAAAATGAAGGTTCATAATTTACATAATTTTAGCCTTTATAGTCTAAAATGTAGTCTCCGTGTCTGTCACGCACGCGCGTACATCCACCCACATATGCACACAGTCGTCCATTTATGCTACTGACTTCACAGGAAATGCATTTTAAGCTCTTAAATGAGCAAATAACGATTTTTTTGACAGAAACTTTTGTGCAGCCACTGTTAGCCCTGATTCAACAGGCGGTGGATGTTCACTTGGAATTATGTTGAAGCCTTTTGGTCCAATTAGGCCTCATTCTTGTCTGAGTGAAATCATAACAGTCTCCCATGACTCCTGCACGGTGTTAATTGGAAATAAGTTATGATATTGTACTTTCATTCGTTTGTGGTTCGGGTGCCATAGTTTATGGCTCTGATGTAATGTAAACTACATTAACTTAATGTATGAGTCACTCTCTCAGAAACAAAGGAGTATGCCTGCGTCATTGTACATTTCTATCGTTTTTTTTATTGTTTAAAAATAATCTACCTTAGTGGCTTTTGTCGGCACGTGCAGTGACCCAGCATGCCCGAGTATGGAAAATAACCAATGAAAAAAAAAATGCTGTTATGGGTCAGATATGTTATCCTATATTTTAACATACATTTACAAAGCCGTGCACTTTATCAATGAGGCTGTAGAGTGACTTTTTACTTATTTAAGAGAGAAAGTATTTGTACATTTTTTATACTAAACAAAATGTGGCCTATCGACCAGCCGTCACGAAGTTGTAGTCCAGATGTGGCTGTGTTAGCTCAGAATGTTACCTCAGTGTATAGGCCTGTTATAGCCTATATTTGTCACTCAAATGTATATGTGCCATAGTTAGCCTATTTTGGCCACGTCTCTGTGTTTGTCCCATTTGGTCTCTATGTATGAGGAGTCTTGACGATTTGTCTGTTCCAGAAGGTTCTCCGTGCAGAGGTGCGCGCGCTGCCACCTCGGGATATCGGCCTCTGAAATGGTGATGCGGGCGCGCGACTCCGTGTACCACCTGAGCTGCTTCACGTGCACCACATGCAACAAGACGCTGACCACGGGCGACCACTTCGGCATGAAGGACAGCCTGGTGTACTGCCGGCTCCACTTCGAGACGCTGGTGCAGGGACCGGACTACCACCCCCAGCTCAACTTCGCCGAGCTGGCAGCCAAGGGCGGCGGCCTCACACTACCCTACTTCAACGGCACCGGTACGGCACAGAAGGGAAGGCCGCGCAAGAGGAAGAGCCCGGCCATGGGGATCGATATACCCAGCTACACAGGTGAGACACCATGATTGCCGGAGCAGGGCCTCAAGTCAAGAACGCGCAAACACGTAGGCTACATAATAGAAAATAATGTGTAAATAGACTACCAAAGTTTTTCGTTGTTCGTTTTGGTTAAAGTTAAAATTAGCTATAGCCTTTAAGTGTTTGCCCTTTAAACTGTATGGACACGCCCAGTGGTGGTGGTGAAACCTATAGAAAAAACACACCGAGCCTTTTCCCTAACTGTAATCAGCTCTGTGAAATCACTGTGAAATGAAACACTAAGCTATTCCTCATGTAGGTTAAATCCTTGTGGAACTCACTGAACAATCCCGGTTGGTCCATTGACCCTATAGTTTTGGAACCTTTCGCTGCATTGTGTTTTATTTTCATTAAAATCTACATGATCCTCAGACTTTGCTGACCAAAGTGTCATCGTATTAATTTAATTTTACTTTTTATAAATACGGCAGTAGAAATTATTAAAGTCAAATCTCTCACAAGCAAATAAATATAGTGAAAACCTAATTAAAAAAATTAATAAAATTCAGGATACATTTTTCCATTACGCAGAAGTCCCTCGCTTTATAATTCAGGCGGCTCCTCAGTGTCCCAGCTGTAACAGCCGTAGGTCTACCTTATATGTCTGAATACATATGTCCTGTAGGCAGTACAAATGTAGGTGAACACTGCTGCGTGAAACGGTGCCCGCAGCCGTGCTAATAGATCTGCAGCTTTCTGACCACGCGTCTTTAACGCACCGTTTTTGTGCTTTAAACTGTGGCGTGTGTTGCACGGAGAAAGATCGAAATATGACCTCGCCGTCAGCTTTGGTCACCGACTTTTATAATTAAGACTAATTTAGGTCAAAATAAATAGGTAGAATGGGTGTGACGGGGGTAAATGCAGTTTGGGACTGTTGCGTAAAAATCGTGCCCAAAAATCATGTTTTGCATGTCTTTGACTTTTGTTGGAAGACAGAAAAACTGCAATCACATGCAACATTAAGCCACTGTTAAATGTAGGTTTCATCTCAAATCTTGCATTGAATCGCTGAATGTTGTAACCCGACCCCCACCCCACCCCACCCCTGCAGCGTCCCCATTTTGTTGTCGCTTTCTGCGAATTAGTGTGCGGTTGAGAAAGTTTGTCATTGTGCGCAAAGTTTCCTCTGTTGCTGGTGAATAGGGAGGAATAAGGATAATCTGCGCGTTAATTGTTCTTCGTAAATTGAAGGTGACGTTGGAATCCCTGACCTCCTGTGTGGCGGTCAGCACAGTTCTCAGGGACACAGCAGCGCCGTGCAGAGGGGCCTGCTGCAGGGAGAGGCCAGGGGCTCAAAACACTGTACAGTCAGCGCTCCGGTTGAAAGGGCTTTGGTTTGTTATTCGCAAACACAGTTCACAGAGATTATGCAAATCCTAAAGTTCTCATGGATGCCTTTAATAGGAAAATAACTATTTTAGCATTGTGATTTTTTTTTCTTTAGTAGCAGGATATGCCTACCACAACAAAGCGTTAAAATATAAAGCAGCCACAATAGGTAAAACATTTTCACACAAAAGAAAATCCCACAGAGAAAGACATGAAATAAGATGACGTCCCAGTGCACTCCTTATTAGGCACCACAGACTTAGTAAAGGTCCCAGTGGGGATATTATGTTTTACATTTGGGTTATTTGAATATAATAAGATAAAATAGAATAGAATATTTTTTAATAAATTTTTTTGGCCTCCTTAAGATTAAGTTGGTTTTTTTTGTCCGGTTTTGAAATGTTAAATGTTCTAATTATCTGATGAATTTATGGCCATACAACATTCAAATTGGCCCATAAACTAAAAATGAAAAATGCCATAGAAAATAAAAAAATAACATTAATTAAATTAGGGAACAACTTAAACATTTAGTCTTTATATATATTATATGATATTTTCTATTTTCCAAAGTGTTCTTTTTCCTGTGTTGTGCTATAATAGGCTATCACTAACACACTCATTATGCCTGTCTCGTGATAGTCTCAGACTGTTCAGGTTAATATATCGTTCTGCACATCAGGAGGCTCATATTCATGACAAATAGGATGAGGTTTTGTTTGAGGTTTTGTTTCTGCTTTAGCGAGCATGTTCATGTTCGTTCTCACCAGGGAAAGGTGTGGGTCTACTGAGTATTCCACACCACTCTGTAAAGTTTGGTCTTGTTTGGATATAGAGACCCCTAGTGGGTAATATCTAGTGAAACACAATCCAGGGAAGGCTGGAACAGAAGAACATAGATGTCAATGATTGTCATATTAATGGTGTGTATAAGTGTCAGAAGAAGAAGTCTCAAGTAACAAAAAACAATTCACGCCCTAACACGTACCATAACATAATGCCACACATTTAAAACATGTATCCCATAGTTTATTAAATCTGCATCTGCCTTATTCAACCTGATTTGTAATTTCAACTAATTATTCACTTTTGAGAAAGTGTTTGCGCTGCATCCTTATGATGAAATGTTGGTTTAATTCATTTGATATTTTATCAGCCACTGAGAGAGAAAAAAGCTGGTCAGTATTTTAGTTACAAGGAGACAAGAAAATCAATACAACCTACTATATAATTTAGAAATCCTATGCTTATTCTCTGCTGGCTAGGTTTCCTCTCCTTTTGCAGTAAAGTAAGAGATGAGATCTTATAAGACCGGCTCTAACATACACACACACACACACATATATATATACACATACTAGATTCTAGATTCTATAGGATCTAATCAATAAATCTAAATCAATAAACAATCCATTATCATTAATTGTATTTCGTTGCACATTTTAGTTGCAGTCATATAAATGCTCAACAGTCAGTCACATGCTAATTTAACTTGCAAGTATTTATTTGTCATTTGAAGTTTGTCTGTCAGACAGTATAAAATTAGGCAAAAATCCAATTTGTAAAACAATATAGGGAAATAAAATGTTAAGAATTTTTTTTTCTTAATGCAGTGATAAAGGTTTCGGCAGCACTGTTTAGCATGCCTTTAATTTAGTGGATCCGTTTTTGCATTTCACCATCTTTAAGTATTTTACACATGCAGTACTACATTACTGACAAATGATGCCCATTAGGCCTATTAGTCTTTGCAAACACAAGCAGAAATAATGTAGCCTGGTCCCAGTGTATGATTAAAATACATCATTTTGCTTTTTTTGAAATCTAATAGCACATATTCTATTAAAACCACAATAATCATCCAATGGGTTACAATATGTATAGAAGTTAAATTAATTTAAGTTTAGTCAGTTCAATTAGTTTCTTGTCGCTTATTCGCATATTATAATTGTATGTTATAAATATACATACTATATATTATATATATTATATAATATAATATATAACTTTCATTATTTACCATGATCAATGGAAATGCATGAACTTTCCACAATCAAGTCCATATGTGATAGTCTTAATCTAATACACTTAATTGCGTCTTTTCTTTCTCTGCTAAACCTGACCACGTAACAAGATATGCAGTTTAATAATGAGCCTCAGAAGTAGTGTAACATTTCATGAGTGGCCATTCCAAATAATTTGATTTAAGCAGTTTCCTGATTTCAATAACGTTATCGTGATAGTAGTGGATTGATCTGCTTTATGGCCAGTTAGTTGTTTATCACTTTTTGAGCACAGTGAAGATGAATTCAGACGCAAAAGACTAGTTTTTAGAAAACAAAATCACTTGCTGAGTTGTACATTTTGTGCAGTTGTTCCTTTCGGACCCTGAGCCACCCCCTGTGCTCTGCTCTCTGCCCTCTCAGGCTGTAACGAGAACGACACCGATCACTTGGACCGGGACCAGCAGTCCTACCCTCAAACACAGAAGACCAAACGCATGCGGACCTCCTTCAAGCACCATCAGCTGCGGACAATGAAATCCTACTTTGCCATCAACCACAACCCAGATGCCAAGGACTTAAAGCAGCTGGCCCAGAAAACAGGCCTCACTAAGAGAGTTCTACAGGTAAGCAGAGAGCCATTCCTCTTACTGATCTGATCACCCCATATCTGTGTCTGCACCCCACTCCTCCTCCATGTCCCTCTCATTTCACACCAATATTACTATCATTGAATCCATCTCTTTGATTTTGTTTGTTTGTTTGGTCCATTTAGTCATTAGATGTATATCCAGGGGTTTTTATCTGAAATTTTGTAGATTCTTAAATGTTATTTTTTGGGAAAGAAAGGAGAAAAGTCGTTCTTAAGCGTAGAACCTTAAGTGTAAAACTGTAGCTGATTATTAATAATGAGAGTGCACATGTTCTTTTTATCTGTGGAACAGAAAAGGGTGTAATTCGACTCTGACAGATAAAAAATTTAAAAGGATAGGATTAATGTTTTGATTTGCTATTAAAATCCATTCTTATATTTAGAGTTGAGGAGCTAACTGGTTCATTGTTATCTGCCCCATAAGCTCAAAATAATGTCTGAAAATTGCCATATAAAGATTTATATACATAAGAGAAGGGCAACTTGATACAGTAACAGCTGTGATAACTTGATATGTAAACTACTGTACAAATGATTTGATACTTTCTTTTTAAAAATTAATCCTAAACACAAAAAGTAAAAGCCACATTGGGATTGGTTTGCAGGTTTGGTTCCAAAACGCAAGAGCCAAATTCAGAAGGAACGTTTTGCGACAGGAGAATGGAGGTGTTGATAAGGCTGATGGCACCTCACTCCCTCCACCCTCATCTGACAGTGGGGCCCTGACCCCCCCATCCAGCACGGCCACACTAACAGACCTGACAAACCCCTCTATCACTGTAGTGACCTCCGTCACCTCTAGTTTGGACAGCCATGATTCGGGGAGCCCTTCGCAAACTACCTTGACAAATCTTTTCTAACAAGCTATCTCTAGCAGACTGATTTTTTTTAAATCTGATTTTATTTGGGTTTTTTGATTTTCTTTTATTTTCTTTCCTCAATTTACATTTTATTTTTTTAAGTGACACCTTTAAATCTACCAGAGACAGCTCCTTGGAACAGAAAGTGCTGTACCGTGTACACAAACAAGAACAACGAGAGCAAGAACAGCAGCGACCACATTAAAACACGAGGAAATCATTTTAATGTGTAGCATTTGAAACCGCATGGCAGCGGTGTTACAGTATGCAGAGACTGATTTTGAACGGGACATTTTTGAGCTGAAGGCATTACAAAATTGTCATGGATTCCACAATTCATTGGAAAAAATAACTAAACTTGAAGCTTGTCTGGAAAACTAGATCTTTTACTTGATTTGACTTTATTTGTACATTTGTATTGAATTATGATCAAATGAGCCCTTCCTAATTTATGGTTAATTGGTAAATTTTAAAATAATATGAATATTTTGCCCTCAGAAACCTGTATATGTATGCACTGTGTTCGCACTATCCAATTTAAAGATTTTTTTTTTCTGTTTTGGAATAATTTGGGAAATAAACTTGTAGAATGTTCTGTATTATGGGTAACTCCAGAAAACAGGCTTTAATTATTTCCGAATGTTTCAGTCTTTAAGACTGAGTTGGATGGAATCAGACATTGATATATCTCACAGAGCTACATGTAAAACGTCTAAATTGCATTATAAGCACCTAACCATTGCAGCTTATATGGCAGGTAGATGCTGAAACCACACACATTTTTGTCTTGATTCACAAATCTACTGTGATTAAAAAGCGAGAAGCAAATCCCATAATCTGTACAGTGGTAACTGTTCAACATGTAATGCAGTCATATAATAATTATAAATCAGTGAGAGAAATTCGGATTGGAGAACAGTTTATGGACACTGTTGTAATGGATTGTTTTCATGACAGAGCACTTTTTCGGATTTGTTGGCCTCATAGATTAACCGTAGTCAAATGGATAATTCCTGGTAAACATATCCATATATCCACAGCTAAACTCAATTGCACAGTGACAATATACTGCCCAGTGAAAAGTGCATTATTGTTTTTATCATGTTGCTCAGGGTAACGATGTGATTTTTAAAAGGGAAACGGCGTAGGGGTGAGAAATTAAGTGGTTGCGACGTTGCAGACTAGATTTGTAGAGCTGACATGAACATTCAAATGACCTCAGATAGGTGGAGTCGTAAGAGGCAGCCAGTGGGAAATCATTGTCCATGTGTTCTCCTTTTGGGCCATATTTATACTTTCTTTAATGACACTTGCCACTGAACAGACCAAAAACATGTTTCTTCTGGCTGAAAGATAGAGAGAAAAGAAAGAGAGAGCAAATCTTCAATGGAGTTGATACATTTCATTGTGAGCGTCACAATTTGTTCTATTGTAGAACAAAGTGGTACTCTAAATCTACTTAATGAAGTAGATGCCTAACTCAGTTCTACTATGTGCCTTATGCTATAACTTGGGAGAAAGTTTGTGAAATTCAGGATATATGTGTTCTTTGTTAACTGATTCACATCCTTTTGACGCCTCACTAGTTTTGTACTGTTTTGCATCTTATTTCCGAAGATCTTTTTATGGTGTATCCTGTTAAAAAGGGGGCAGCGATGTCATAGAAAGCATTTGTGCACTCTTTCAGATATAGTTGGGTAATCCAAGAACCTTATATATTGATCTTCGTGTTAATAGTTGAGTACAGTAAGTGTTCTATCAAGATTGTCCATGTTTCCCTGTTTCTTGATAAAGATGGTGTATAGAAACTATTTCCCCTTAAATATTTATGGACCAAACGGTTGTTATATATCTTATTAAATTTGTGTGAATAAAAATACTTTGCTTTAAATGGGTTTTATTTTTCATTACACTTGCCATTTTTGTGTTCTATCTTGAAAACAATTTTTCGTTTATCACATCAACAAATGAGAAAGCATTCAGTTATTAATGACCAGTTAAACGTCCTCATTTTTGCTTCCATTTTTTATTTCTATTTCCTATTTTATGATGTTTATGGTTTTTAACGTAATGCCCCATGGATTTGCATCTAGACCCTGCAGTCAAAAATATGAAATTGCTTTTTAATGCATGAACATGGCTTTAAAATTTAAATCAAAGGAATGCTGCAAAGCATATATTGATATATATCTATATACATATATAGTATATATTTATGCATAACATATTGGTAAATCTAAAATGAAATAAGAGTAAATGCAGACCCCGTAAAGCCAGGTTGCTCTGTAGTTAATATATTCTTACTCTATCATTTCTTTCAGGGAGAACAAATCTTGGGGCATTACAGCCATACATCCCGACGTTTGAAAATTCCCTAAAGTATTAACAGAAGGGGGAAAACTTTGATGGGAATTCCTCACCATTGAAGACAAAGACAATATTAGGATAAGATGATAGCATATTGAGAACAAATAAACAACCAACATAAAACCTGTTTCAGTTGCAAATGTACAACAGTATATGTTTCAAACAAAAGTTTGTCCTGAATGTTTGAATCCATCAACGGAGGAGACCCCACAATGTATGATATTTATGATATCAATGTGAAAAAAAAAATCTTTCTGTATTGGAATGGTAAATGCTCAAAAATGATAATAAAATGTATTGTAACATAGTATAAAAAACTCATAGAAAGTCACAGGATGTGATTAAAAGACAGCAAGCATCCAACATGACAACAGTGTGAAACAGAGACGGTATGGATGTTACTGGTACGAACACACACACACACACACCCCCACACACCCTTTCTCCCACTGCCTTGCTCCTATGTAAGCACAATATATACCCACAATCTTTGTTCTCCACCATACACACTGTTACACACGCACATACACAAATGCACATGCTGCTGCCCCCATGCACCCCCCACCCAAGAATCAGCTTGCTAAATAGAAGTTTTCTTTTGTCACAAGTGTCATTTCGTAAACACATGGCCTCCTTGAAACTCGGCAGCAGGATGCCCATCAAATATGATGAGTGTATGAAGAGGACTGCAGAGCTGGAGCTTTGCCATCTGGCTGTACCGAGGGAAGGAAGTGAAAAAACAAAGCAGATAAAGAAGAGATTCTCATTTTGCATGCGCCTCATCATCTTGTTAACATTTTCCTTGAGATGTATATTATTTCCTTTGATTCATTGTATGATTCATTGTCAGCTGCAAAATAAAGCATATGAAAATGATGTCCCTGATGCCCATATAGTACCTCACAGTGGAAAAAACGCTCCTATAGATGATATAATATCTGGATATAAAAGAAAAAAAATTATAGTTAGTTTTTTATAGTATACAACAATTCTTTTCAGCTCTATTTCACTCAAACTCCAAAAGCGACTTAAAAGTATAGTCAGACATTTGCACACATAAATGTTTCTGTGATAAAGGCTAAAAACATTCTATTGACCAATTTGAGTCATACATGACTGTAATATACAAACTGTAACATAGGCAAAAACACGATTGTGTCAGTTAGTTGTTTGGCAGTGTACTGTCTCATTACTTAGTATGACTGCTGGGTATGTATGCCATGTAAAGAAGGTGTGTTGTGGAAAGAGAAAAAAGAGGAAGGAGGGACAGAGAAACTGAAGCCACATGGGGACCAGTAAACAGGCTGGTGTTGAATTCCAACAATGTGGGAAACAGCAAACACTTCAGTCAGTCGGAGAGGAAACCTCAGTCACTGGGGTGCCTGCGTGTGCTGTGGCAGCAGGGCTGTGTTCCCTGGGTCTGATAGGAGGACGGTGGGTGGGTTGACACCACAGAGCTACAGAAAGCAGGGCTGGAGCAGAAACACAAACAAACACAGCCAGCCCCGCTCAGTTTTGGAGCAGCGGGATGAAAATTCTGGACAACATCACGGCCCTGTGTTGACAAGAATTTCAGGGGTTTGCTGCTTGACTGCTGGCGACTGGAATGCATCTTATCGGTAACATTTGCGTGTGTTTGTATAAGCAATGTCTTATCAACCACCTTCTTGTCAATAGGATAGCTTCACCCAATTCAAGGTATTTTGTTCTTTTTTTTCCTAAAACTGTATTAAAGAATATGCTAAAGAAGAATGCAAAAATACAGAGAGTTGAATGATGTTCCCTTATGACAATATTGCATTCAAGCATTTGAGCACCACATGTATCTGTGGTATTTTAAGTTAATGCAAAACCACGAAATCCAGCTGATATTATAAAGAGACAAACCTAATTTCAACCTGCCATCCTTACTTTTGCATTAATCTCAATGTAAAAAGATAAGTGCAATGTTGTCTGTCTGTGCAGAGACCTCAACAGGTAAGAAAGGAGGGCTTCCGCCAACTGACATCCTCCTCCACCTCTCTTATGTCCTCCTGTTAAATGACAGCCTATGCGTACCACGACTGTGCATAAACAATGCTGGCAGTGCTGTATGTTTTCTGTCATACAAGCAGTTTGTTCATAAAGCTTGGGTGACTCTGATATATGTATAAAAATAAAGACAAAGACCTGAAATGCTCTACCATTCAAGCTCAAACACCCCTGTAAAACCAGAAACAAACAGACAGCTGGTTTGGAAAAGGTAAACACACAGACCATTTCAGTATTTTAAATGTATCAACAAGGACAAAATAAATTGCAAATAGTTCAAATAGTGCTCAGCATGGTTTGACAACATTTTAGGCCGCACAGACCAGCTAGTTATTACTGCAGAAATTTTCCCAGAGGTTTGTTGGAGACCCATGCAATCCAATAAATTTGAGGCCCAAATACATGCCAGTTTATCAGGGTTGGCTTTTTACAAACCTGCCAAATTTGTGACATTTGCAACTGAGGCCTATTTGGTCAGATCTGCCTGAAAAAAAACGTGTTCCATATAAAGGTCAAATAAGAAACCAACTACAAGGATAAGCACTTTACTCTGCCTGTCATCACAAAATATATTAGGGGAAATCTCCAGTGTCCATTAATCATGTTGAGCTATTGCTCAGTGACAGCCATATAAACTACATCAACAATACAGTCACATCCTACAGTGTCCAACATTTTGTAGTTATCAAAGCTATTCTCAGCATGCACGAGGTTGTAGATGGTGAACTGAATCCGGGTGCAAAGCAATGTGTGTGGATATTTTCAGGATCGTTCCCTGCAAGCTCCAGGAAAGTGTGTGTGTGCCTGCAGAGACACACACATTATACACACACAGTGACAGGCGACAGGGTCAAAACAAAGTATGGAATGATCACTGAGGCATAGGCCACACCTGCAGTTTACATGTGTGTGTGTGTGTGATTTTCTGCCAGTTCCGCCTCAGTTCCCTCCTCTCATTGCTAGGCGCCTATTTAACCTCACCTCACACACCAACCACCCTGCTAACACAAATACACACCGGCACTGGGATAGGTAGATGTCAGAGGGGTGACGATGTGAATGAGACACAGCAAAACTGTGATGTGTGTGCGTGTGTGTGTGTGTGTGTGTGTGACTGAGGCCTGCCCCGCTGGTTGATGCAGAGCAGGTGGAGAGATCCTCTGTGCTGGGTGTTTGCCAATGTGTGCACATGCAAGTCCACATCAATACACACACACACACGCTAAAATACAACACAGACACACATAAACAGCCATTGAAAAACAGATTTTATAGAGTGATGTAAGCAGAAATAATATACCAGTTTTGTCCTTCACATTATCAGACTATCTCTCCTGTGCCTCATTTGCACAGTGCTCTCCACACGCCATAAATCCTCTATTTCTCTGTTGTGCTGTTATTCTATATTTACAGGTATTTGTTATGTGATGGCTCACATCTAGACAACCTTGAAAATGCTGCGATCAAGGCTGATAACTACCGTTTGCAATTGCACTTTGAAGACAAAACAACATTAATTAGCATATAAAATGGAAATGCAGGTGTCACATGCTGCCTCCAAGTTCGCCTGGGTATATGAGGAGAGAGACAACATTTCATACATATTTCGATCTGTAATCCCTTTCTCTTTTCCTCTGATAGCTGTGCTCTGTGAGGTACATTAACAGGAAGCTCGTCTGCATTGATACGGCATGTTTCAGTGTGTGACAGGTCATCTTTGTAACGGTACACTGTAACCTCTCAGTTCTTGCTAAACCTTCAGGATGCACGCAGCTCCTCTCCCCTCCATCTGCTGGTCTCTATGAAGTCTGCACCCGATCACAGGAGCTTTGACTGCAGCTTCTGTCTCTACCACATTGCAGTCATGCCTAACCTCTGAGCCAGATCAACAACACAGAGGGAAATAAAAAAGACATGAGTGAAAACATCAACATTTTTTTCTTTTTAAGTGTTAAAAATGTGCTTTCAGCCCCTGGGTGCAACGTTTCTGCATATTTAGCGATGAAAAATCCCAGGTAGAATTGCACTGAAATGTGTATGTTGAAGAAAACAAAAACTGAACAAGTATGCCCAATATAGCTACTTAGTATAACTTACTTTTAATCATTGGAATACACTGTTTTACAAATAATCTGAAATTTGTCTTTTTCCTCTATAGCCTTTTGGCCTAAAGTGCTTCTAGATGTTATCTTGTGGTGTTAATATTATGCATAAGCAAAAGGCATTAGTGGTCAAATACTTGTAAATCCAGCTTAATTATCATCAGATTACACTTGTAGGTAATTTTGCTCAGAAAAAGGACCCAAATATGAGCAAGAGTTTGTTCTAAAACATCAGAGTTAAATGTCACGTTTACAGTAAAATGTCTAAAGCACCTCTATAAATCCAGCGCTTCAACCTTCGTCATTTCCCCTGGAGGGAGAACCTTTTCCATCCTGGTTACCTGCAAGCGACACCAGAAAGTTTGAAAGGGAAGAGAGTGAAATAGATGACAATACTCTCTTCATCCTAAAAAAAAATCCCCAAATCAAAAGGACACCCTCTCTGTTTAAATAAACAATATCAGCAAAAAGAACACAAAAAGTTTGCTATTGGTTTAAAGCACCAGATCAGTGCAGAGAGCCACTTTTAGAACAATGGAAATTCAACACGATTATTGAACAGTTTTCTACCAAACAGACGTGGAGGCATGCGTGCTGAACTAGAGGATCTCTGGGTGCAGCTCCCCTCGCAGACTGATGCATTACTTTTCATCCATCCATCTAATTATTCCCTCAGAAACCTGAAATTTGAAGATACAAAAGACCGTCCCTATCTGTCACTGAGCGCCATTGATCTTATTGAAAGAAAATGTGGGTGTAGATGAAACCCAATATAACTCATGCCATTAAATTCCACACAGCATTATTCACATACAGAATTGACAGATTTCCGTGAGACGTTTCTTTTAATCTTCAACTGTTGTTGAAGAAAAAGGGGGGAAAATCCTACACTCCAGGCATCTTTCCCTTTTCCATATTTGCAGTGAGGTTAACAAAAAAGGCTATTGAAGTAGGGAGAAAAAACACAACCCCACCTAACTTGTTGATTATTAACAATGCGGATGGGAAGAAGACAGATGTGTTTCCTGTGTATCAGCAGTGTTTGAATTGTCAGTCTGAAATCAGCACTGAAGCTTTTATCAAAGCAATGTAAGCTGATCAATTCCAGATGCTCTCGCGGTCCATGCGAGTCAATCTGCAATACCATTTTTGTCAATAAAGTCTCACGATATTTCCAATACAGACTGTGTGTGTGTCATGGGATGTGTGGGTACTTTGCATGCATGTAGAATAATGATAGCAAGCAAGACTGTGTGTCGAAGTGTGTGCATATAACTGCGTGTGTTCAGAAGAATCCATTAAGCCTTGGCTGCCTCCATCTCTCTGCTGCACACATATACACTCACACACACCCTCATCGAATCACCATGTGTATGCCAAACGAAGTTAGAATAACCAATATTTTAATTTTGTTGCAACTTAATGTGTCATCCTCAGTGGTTGAAAGTAACTGAGTATATTTATTCATCAGTAAAACTTCAGCAAAATTTGTATACAGTACTTATTGCCATTACATGCCAATTTATACTTCTACTCCACTACATTTCAGAGTTAAATATTGTACGTTTTACTCCACTACATTTATCTGACAGCTATACTTACTTTGAAGATCAAGATTTTACACACAAAACACATGATCACCTAATAAAATATGATGCAGTTAAATAGATTAAACTACCAAACTGACTTTGTTTAGTTGTTATCTCCATGACAATGGGAGCAAACTCCATCCACTGTTGAAGATCGTGAGATGCGGTTCAAAACTCAGGAAAAAGATAGTAAGTGGACCTTGATTTCAGATTTCCTTTGGTCAAATTACTATTTCCAAGGTCAAGATTTAACTTTCACACTGAAGTAAATAACATAATTAAAATTGCCTCAATATCACCCAGCTAGTGAGGTCAAGTCAATTTTATTTACATAGCCCAATATCACAAATCACAAATTTGCCTCAAGGGGCTTTAGAATCTGTAAAGCATACAAAACCCTCTATCCTTAGACCCTCGATTTGGATAAGGAAAACCTCCCCCACAAAAAAACACTTTAATGGGGGAAAGATGGAAGAAACCTCAGGAAGAGCAACTGAGGAGGGATTTCTCTCTCTCAGGACGGACAGACATGAAATAGATGTCGTGTGTACAGAATAGATCAACATAGTAAAATTACACTATGAACAATCATGATGACAAAATAATAAAAAAAAAATGCTGCTTACACATTAATCCATAAGTAATAATTATCTAAAACACACCTAGATTACCAACTGCACACAGCTGGCAACTGCCCCACACCCATAGGTGCCCTAAAATCCACCGAATTCAATGTAAATTGTTTTTAGGTCATTGCATCAATTACAAATTTCACTGTTGAATCTCGCGGTATTTGACAGCTTCCCTCCACTCTTTGACACTTGCCCCTCCTCCGCGCCCCGGGAATGCTGGGTTGTTTACATTACTGGCACACGGGTCAGGAGTGTGGTGATGAGAGGGGCCTAGTGGAGAGACTATCTGAAAACACGTACACACTGTCGACTGGCTCTACACAGCACAGGGAAAAAAAACTTTGTAACTCTCAGGCAACAGTGCCACGCAAGAAGAGAGGCCAGCCGACTCGACTTTTTGGAGCGACCTTGGAAAGAAAGGGAAAGTCAAAACAAAGACAACCGCCATAACCATCAGGAGAAACGCTCAACGTAGAAGGAATAGCTTAGCAACCGAGTCCCACTTCCTGGTAAGAACTGACACACCGTTAGCTGCCTGTGAAATTGTGAAACTGTACTACATTGAACGGCTAACGAACTACTTGTAAACGGTTTCAAACCTCGGTTTTGACTTGTTTGGGAGTTGACAGTCTTACAAAGCTCACAAATGGTGCAAACGCGATCCTGACACTCACATGAAAAAGTTTCTACGAAGTTCGCTAGCTAGCCTAGCTTGTTAGCCCACTAGCATGCCGCGTTGCTAACTTTCACTACCTTGAAACTACACAGTCGCAGCTGTCATTTAAAGTTAACGTTGGCATTGTAACGTTATGATTATAGCTTGCGAAAGAACAACTTTCTTCTAACTCAGCATAATAACAAAGCCATGTAGTTAATCCTGTGTTGGAAACTTACTTTATTCGACTCCTGTCAAATGTCTATCTTCTTACTGATGCCATGCTATAGTGTCACAATGATGTTACAGTACACATACTGTATAATTACTTACTTGTAAGGCCTTACATATATAATTATTGGGTCTATTCTTAAAAAGATTAAACTTAATATTTGTGACATTGCAGAAAATGTCTCTTTACTCTGTAGTTGTTACACTCATGCTGGCTTATGTTTGTTTGTATTTGCTGTGTAGGCATGTTTGTGTGTAACTTATGTGTGGTTTATGATTCTCTTCTATAGATGTAGTAAACGTTCCCGACAGTAATATATCTGCAAATAGCCATTCAGCCCTACAAGTTTTCTTTACTTTGGATTACCAGAGTGTGATACTGTCAATGGGGGCTTTTTTAGTGAAACCCAATTTAGAGAGAAACAGAGTGACGTTCTACCATACAGAAGGATACAACAGACAACATCAGGCTATGCCATCATAAATCTACAGGCCCTTAAGGCATTTGCTGCTCATCTTCTTGATCTTTTAGGGAAAGGGAGATTTTCAAAGTCTATGAGCTTATTAAGTGAACACCTTTCATGTGCCTCTGTACTGTATAACCAAACGCTACATCTGCATCCTATAAACTTAAGTTACACACTACAGAAGCTGCAGACTACAAGCGCTTTATACGTTTTCCCAAGTAGAGAGCAGAAACCTCAATAATTACTAGCAGTACACATATCCACACTGTATCTGCTTGGTCTAAGCTGGCAACTTCACCTTAGTGTTCACTCAGCTGTCCAGTCACTCTCATTGTCAATTAAAATAATATGGCCATGTTTATGTGTATGAAAGATGGAACAAAGAATGAATAATTAAATACAGATATGATGAAAGTGACATTTAGGTAATAAATATGCTTTTAAATTGCAACTTAAATGAGACTTGATTTGATAAAGGCAGAGCTGCTGGTCATGGTTTATCCTGGCTCAGACGAGGCAAAAGTGACCTACCAAACCTTGGTTTATGAAGTTTGATTTATTATTTTAACAGGAAAATCTGATTGCTATCATTAGCCATAGACTGGCTAATGTTGAATTGGCTCTAGGCTACATGACTGCATCAGGTGATGAGGGGGAAGTAAGTGACTTTGATGCTCATTTGGTTGCTTGTTGGTTCACTAGTTGGAATGTGTTTCACTATCACATAGAGTGACTTTGTCTGCTTGAAAAACATGCAGGGTAGTGGTATTTGAGTGATTGAGTTAGTTGTGGAGGAAACATCATCTTGGGCTTCCAAGACCTGCTGGAAGAGTCTATCAGAGTGATTAGGGGTTAGGGGCATGGCCTATGGTTGATACATTGACTAGTTCCCGTACAAAATGATAAGTGTTTACACAAATGCAAATGTTCAGTGATAAATGGCATAATGTAATGAACAATAAAGATGTTTAATAAATCAAGGCATTTGTTAATCAAATCATGTCTTAATAATGAATTAAAATTTAACAACAAATACATTATTTATATTTTAACCTGCTTGGTTTTTGTCATGTGTTAGCTCCAACCCTCACCGATGTGCGAATACATTGGGAAGCTACAACCAAAGCAGTTAACATGCTAACACAAGGCCATCTCTGTATTTCTTCTAAACCCTTAGACCGTATTTACAAGTCTTACTACCAAACAATGTTTCTTAGCCATTAAGTCATTTTCAGTGGAAACTGTGTCATTATGCTTACAGTTTAACTGTGTATTGTTTCCATTTCTGTCTGGAAAAGAGACTTGGCCCAAGTGCTGCTTCCAGCTGTCTATTTCACGCTGTTAAACACCATAAGAGTTATAGCCATGGAAGACAGGGTTTGTTTGGAAGAGAACTACTGGTAGTTGTAAAGAGATGGTTTATTTGAATGAAAAATAAATCAAGAAGTATTCTTTGGGGGGAAAAAAGTTTTTCTTGTGTGACTCACTGCTTTTTTTGTGAGTCAGAGTGGTTATTGCAAAACCTTTACATACTGACTGCATACACAGTTCTGTTTGGGCTTGAGTGGACCATTTTGTAATGGCTCATCTATAATAATAATAATAATAATAATAATAATAATAATAACAACAATTTTACAAATAAGCATTAAAAGATAAAATAATAGAGAAAAAATAAGAAGGAAATGCAACCCAACGGCACAACAAACAAGCAAGAAAAATAAAACTCAGAGATTAACCACACAGGTATGTAAGCAGTGCCTTGTCTCTCCTAGGCCTAACCATTTTGGGGGTCACGCATAGGTTGAAAACAGTATCTCATGCCATGTTGCTGTTGCTGCCTATCACAGCCAAATATTTCAGGCGTCATACTATCACGTTTGGCTACGCTGCAGAGAGATGATTCAGACGAGAGTTAGTGGGAACTGACATACCTTGTTGACCCAATTATTACTCACTTCTGTGTTGCCACATTCGATCACCGTCAAAGACAACAGACTTGAGCCTGCCAGCGTCATCAGGTGATGGAGATGAACACCGGCTGGCTCTGTGAAGTTGACTATCAAGGAATGTGTCATGAACCGGATGATCAGCAAATGGCTGCCAAATGTTTACATCAGTCTCTGTGGTGAGGGATTTCTGCCAGTTTATCCCACTTTGAATTTCAGCTGATGAGAGGCGGATTACTTTTGACAGGCCTTGGCAAAACTTTATTATTTGCCTTGTTCTGTTGTGTGGATTAAATTAGGGTAATTAAGGTAGACTGGAAAGTGGTGATAGCAGTGGCCATCAGTAGTGTTTAGCCTGATTAAGTGGCAATTCCTGAAAATAGAAGCACATAGAAAGAGGAATAGGTCATCAAAAATACCTGACCTTTTCCCTTCCCAAGTTTACTTCATAATTGGAAGATGTACTGATGATGCCATTATCACTGTCACATGAGAAGTAGGCCCTCTTAGAAGCCAGATTTTTCCTATGATTAAGCTTGGGTTCACCTACATACATATTGGCCTATGCCATATATATCTTCTCTGTCAGTGCAGTTTTAATGGCAGCTAGACTTTCTACTCTTAAGACGTTCAGAGTGAGACCTAAAATGCCATTCATTGGTGTGGAGAAATCTGCTGCACCCAAAGCAGTGATTTAGCGCAGTGGAATTTACCAAAGCGTTCTATCCTGTGAGAGTTTCCTGTTTTAGCCCTGGAGCTGGCCCCTCTGCTGGATTAAAGATCAGATGAGACATTTGTCATCTGACCACTTTAACAGTCATCTTGCCTTTGGGTTTAACAAAAAAAAAATGGTAGCTCTTTTTGTTTTCTTGCGCAAAGCATATTTGAAAGAAGATGCTTCCTAAGGCCATTTTTGAGCTACATTAAGCACTGTCTTTTGCATGATGTCAAAGACCTTGGCCAAGCATTGTACAGAAATGATGCTGGCAAAGGTAGCAGATCACTGCTTAGGATATACACTTGTACTTTCTTTGTGATTAGTTGTTGTATTATCAAATAATAAAAAGCGAGAAAAAGAAACTACAAGCTTGATGCCTTCCCCAGAAGAATTTAGAATTGAGTCTTTCCTTTGCAGGCTCAGTTTGGTTAGAGTTTAGAGTAAGGTCTTTGGCAATGAGAGTGGGCTGTCTAAGCAGCTTCTTATACTCCCCTCAAACAGCTAGCCAGTCAATATTTTTCATATCCATCTCCCTTCTATCTGATGAAGGGTCACTGATGTTTCAAGCATTCAAATATCCTTGGAGGATGCCTCGCGGCTCCGTATGTCACGTGACAGTTCTCCATTTCACTGTGGAATTGATGCCTTTTCTCAATGGGCTCTGTAGTGCTCTGGGGGGAAACCGACTACAAAGACATGCAAACACAAAAATTACTGACCTAGGACCCTGTTTAAAGGTTATGAAATGCTTTCAGTGTCCCTGGGTCAGCTTATGCCATGACCACACAATATCAGTGGTTTATTCCACTGCACTATTTTCTTTTCTTTTTTTTTT
>LKNJ01002513.1:0-91614 GCA_002120245.1 Maccullochella peelii
CTGCCCCCCCACCACTCCCCTCTCTGTTTTCTCTGCCTTAAAATGAAGCTGCTCTTATTCACACTCTGTTCCAGGTTATTCCTCAGTTTATCCACCTGAAATGGTAAAACATGTTTGCTATTAAGGTGTGCTTGATTTCAGCAGGTGCTTTATGCTGAGATTTTCTTGGATAGTTGGTCATAATAGCTCAGGAAGATCATGCCTGTATATGAATAATAACTGTTATTATATATTATTATAATATCCAGTCCTGTTCTAGAGCTTGATACACCTGCATGAGTTCAGCAGGTAACTCAGGACAGCAGCTAAATGGTTGTTTCTCCTTGGTTTATACTATAAAATAAATGATGAAGGACTGACTGTTTGTCTGCTGTGTAATAATGTTGACCTCCTCGCGTTGATCTGGAGTCTGCCAGGTGGGACTGCGCTTACAGTTAAGTTAGGGTCCACATTAAACGATAAGTTGAAACTAGTTAGTCTGATACTAAAGCTGTGTCGATGTTTGGTTGCACCACGGAGACGTAAGGTTCATCCTAGCTACTCTGACGTAAAGTTCACACAAACCAAAATACTGTCGCAGAAAATTACGTTGTTTTTTTTTTAAACTTCCTGTGGCCAGTAACATTACAGTGTGGTCTCGTGCCCAGTTGTCTTTGAACACTTTGCGACACAATAGCAAAGAGACTTACGGCTAAAAATAGCTAACGTTAACCACCACCACCAACAAAAAGGTAAGTAAACTAGGACAAAGCATTATGATTAGGTGATAACTACACAACCTTAATCTACAACTAGTGCAAAATAACAACAGTGACATCGAGTGGTGAAACCTTACAATAACAGTACCCTATTATTGGACAGATGAAATTGTAATAACAAACACATAATGATAGATTGCTAATTAGAAAGTTATCTAACCCTACATATTTTGCTTGCCGGTATAATTCGCTCCTCCTCATCCCCCAAGTTATCCCACCTTTCAAAATGATGCGCCATGCCAACCACTCTTTTACGGAGGACTTTACACCTACGAAGGGCTAGGTGTAAAATTTAAGTTGTAACTTGTGCCTACGTTGGAACTATTCCAGATGGTGCAACCATTAAAATGTGTAAAGTACGTGTAAAGTTAGAAATTACGTTCAAACTAGGCTACCTGTGAACTTACACATAGCTGGTGCAACCCATTGCTGTTAAAGTTGTTAATTGTTTTTACAGGAGTGCATGTGCATGACAAAGACTAAAGACTGAATTATCACTGCTGTAGGGGGTTAAAAGGAAACATGATTACTGTAGTGGTGTGTCCTTGTATCTCTTTCCACAGCTAAACAGTAGCTTTATTTATAAAACTGGGCAGATAGAAATGCATAGAGGAGCACACACAGCCACAAACTGTGGGCTGAGAGGAGTCATCACATCACATTTTAATAACTAACACTAAAGCAGACCGTCAACCATGCTGTTTGAAGTGGTTATACCGAACCATTGATCGCATGTTGTCTTCTGTATTGTCTTTTGTCTTCCACATCACAGCCAGTATGTGCATGCTGTTTCCTTTGAATCCCTTGTGCTTGGGAGTGCACGGGAAACTCCATCAGTAATAATGAAAACTATATATAGAAAGGCAATTACAGAACGCAAACACATTGAATAAATTCGTCCCTTAACCTGATCTCTCCAAATAAAGTAGCTTATTTTCTAGAATATGTGTCTAATCATCATGATTGGGCGTGTGCGGTTGTTTGCATGCATGTGTTTTTACATACAGCAGATGTATAGAAATATAATAATAATAGTTTTTTGTTTTTTGTTTTAAATACTTCCCTTTGGGTTTAGAGCACGTATATATCTTCAGCAACAGGATTTGTGATGTAAAATCTGCAAAAGTTTGTTGTTCCACGTGATTTTCGGGATGCAGCTGCATTGTTTCCATTTTTACTCCCGAATCCTGCAGCCCCGATGCAGGCTACGTGCAGGATGGAAGGACCTTCGACATGCTATCGATCTAAACAGACACAGGAGGGTCCTCTTCGAGCCAATCAGTCAGCTTTTAAACCTGAGTATTCACCAATCAGTAGACTCATTGTACCTTTTCCTCCTGGTTAGGAGAAATTGGCCCCTGTCATTTAAGCTTTTCAACTAAATCTCTCCATCATTCATGCCCCTCTTCCTCCTCTGCTGCCTTTCTCTTTGCGCCGGATTGTTGTGAAGTACTCCATTTTTTTGAGGCGAGACACTTTATTAGACACAGCTGTTCAACTGAACCCAGCAAGGCCTGGATTCACTGCCAAGAGCCTTTCTATCTCTCTCTGCTGATCTGTGTCTCTCTCTCCTTCTGTCAGGTGGGATGCAGAGGGATGAATAGGCAGTGATGGGGAGCAGCTATGTGAGGCTGTTTGCTCTGGAAACCTTGGCTCCGGGCCCCCGGCTCTCTGCACAGCAAGCCCACTGAAGAGCCATGATTTTATCTTCTAGCCTGAATGGATACAAACTCAATGTCTGGGCAGATCATGGTCAACTCCAGTATTCCAAAATGGCCGCCACAGAATTACAAGTGATAATTAATTGACACAGAGTGCAAAATAGACAAAAGCAATAGGTAGGCTACAGCTGCTTAAATGCGAAAGGAATTCCAGATTCAAGTTGATGTCTTTGACTTTGTCTGCGTGGATTATTCATTGCTGTAATGTTTTGACTGAACACTTCAATCAAGCAGAATTTCCTTTTCTGTTTTTATTGCGAATGTCCCCTGATGAACTTCATCTTTAAATATTGTAGCAGAATCACTTGACTATGAGAATCACTCATAAAAAAATGTTTTTTTTAATGGTGGTAAGACATGCATAATAATATAAGTTATAAATCCTATCCTGTCCATCCATTTGAGTATCAATAAAACTTAACATAGTATATCTTAGATGTAGAACCCGCACAAATGCAACAGCCTACTTTAAAGAATAAACCTAGATTTATACTTGTTTGTTTGGGGCGGCTGTGGCTCATGAGGTACAGCGGGTCATCCATTAATCCCAGCGTTGGGTTAGCGGTTCATCCCTGGCACCTCCTGTCCCCATGTTGAAGTGTCCTTATGCAAGACACCCAAGTTGCTCCCGATCGGTGTGAATGTGTGTGTGAATGGGTGAATGAGACCAATCTGTAAAGCGCTTTGGGAAGCATTAAGGTTGAAAAGAGCTATATAAGTGAAGTCCATTTACCGTTGTGAACCACGAGAGCCTACGCACATAGCCAGCTCAGCTACATTTATGTGCACCTCTTCCAAAGTGTGACTGCAGGCCTGCGGCAGCTACTGTATGAGGATGAAACGTGGAGACTTCAGTAACGGATATTGGTCAGCCTGGGCTACTTGTGTTTTCTCCTGTAAGCTTTTGATGCCGGACGAGATTTTTATATCATCAAGGAATTTGAAGAAGTCAAGTTTCCCTTTTCAGTGCAACCAGATTTACGTTGTCTACAAAGTGAACGAAAGAACGTAAACATGATTATTTCAGCTATAAACAGCAGCAGTTTTGTTTTCAGTAGTTGGCTATATATATGTGGTTAGTGTATAATTAAAGCACAATAGGGGCTGATAATGTATGACACATCTGTCACTCACCAAAGCAGGTTTAAGGCTCAACTGGTGTTTAAGGCATAGTAATACACCACAATTATTATCACTGCAAGACTGAAGCTGGCACATGTCAAAGTGCTGGATGTGCAAACACATCTGTAAAAGGTTATTAGGATAACTAACGTATGGATGATTTCACCACTTAAAGTTGCTATTTGTCTGAAAGTATGACAAGATCTTAAGATAAAATGAAATTCAATACAAAAACACCACAAGCTGAAGCTTCAGATATAACTCTCTAGAGTTGCATCTACGACCCTTTGCCACAGTGGCAACAAAAATCATCATTCATTCATAGTATTGTAGGTACAGTCAAACCGTATTAGGTTAACTAAAAAAAACTTCACAAACCAAGCTGATTTTCCATCCCAGAGCCACTGGGCCAGTTTTGCAAACCCGTATCTGTCCCTGCAAGGCTCAGTACCAGATTCAGATTACACTTTCACTCAGTTTAAAGTGCTTTATTCATTACCTGTGGGAGCACCCCTGTAGCTCAGGGGTTAAGATGCTGACCACGAACCCGCAACATCCCCGGTCTGGCTGGGGAACTTTGTTGCATCCCTCTCCCCCTCAAATCCTGACCTTGTCCATGATAAAAAGCAAAACAATGAAACAGCTACGTGGACACAATTGTACTCTAGCTGTTAGAAATTGGTAAAATTGTGCTGGGAGAGATGAAAATGACAAGGCTGTGACACATAATTTTAATTTCATTTTCCTGTTTATTTCACCGGCTAACTTTACCCATGCAAGTGCCTGTGTGTGAAAATTAAAAAGTATCAAATTTTGCCAGGTTACTTTTGTTGGTACCACTGTTCCACCCCTGCTACGTAAAAACAAACCCAGAAAATAAAACATAAATGAGTCATGTTTTGAAAGTAATAATTTAACAATGCTAATATGAGTGTAAGGAGGATAACAGCTGCAGAGATATCAGTGAGTGAAACACCCTTGTTGCTTCTGATGACTTGACCTTTCTGACCTCAGCAATCTGCCTCTTTATTTTTCCGACCATTAAAGTAATACATTTGTTATTTCTCTCTTTATCTCTGTCTTTCTTTGGCTGTCTCTCTCCCTGGCTCTCTCTTCCTGTCTGTATCTCTCTGTAAGTCCCTCTCTAGTCACAAACAGCTGCTTGATGTTTGTGACAGGCGGTGCGATAGCGCTGACAGGCTGGCGATGGTTATCAGAGAGGGCTGCCGCGAGAGGCTCCGCCTGGCTAAATTGAAAATTGCAAATGAAAATCCTGCTCAATGCGTTTTTAAAAAAAAAAAATTCATCAGTTATTATGTCAGATGACCTTTTGGGCGTCAGGCTCCGCTGATAAAACTCCAAACGACAACACTCACCAATTTTCGACACTGTCCTCTTCCTCCCTCCCTTCCCCTCCTCCTCCTCCTCCTCCTCTCCGTCACCGTTCGACCCAGTGCCAGTGAAAATGATAGGCTTTCAGGAGAGCCTCCATTGTGCTGCAGATGAAGAGGTTTTGTTTGGAGGAGATGGCCCTGCAGTGTGTGTGTGTGTGTGTGTGCACTGAAGGAAGTGTGAGTGGTGTGAGAGTTTGGGGGCACCGAGCGTGGCCTGGCCTGGCCTTGTCCTGGTTCCACCGTTGTTGTCCAATCACGGCGAGGATCAGAGGCCAGGAACGTGCGAGCGTTTGGAAATACAGCGGGGGTATGGGAGCAGCGAGAGAGGTGTAAGGGTATAATAAACACTAAGAGTAGATGTCACTCTAAATGGCTTTTCCTGGGTGGGTCAGTGTGTGCTAACATTGACTGACATGTGCGTGTGTGTGAGTGTGTGTTGGGGGGGTTGCTGTGTATCATCTCAGGAGAGGAAAAAGGAAAAGAGCTGATCCTCTCAGTCTATCAGAAGCTCTATCCGTCTGTAATTGAATTCTCTCCCTCTCCCATTGTTGTTGTCTTTGTCTCTGGGGACTGGATGGTCAGATTTTTCTCAGGTGGTGCTGCATTACAGCTTCTATGTTCTACCTTACAGATACATTATAACAATTGCTTAGTGCCATTATGTCCAATAGACTTTTTTTTTTTTATGTGTGTGTGAGATTGTTGCGAAAGTCAAGTGGCCTGAAAAATCCACTGCTCCATGCTGACACTTAAAGGATAGGTTCAGATTTTTCAAGTCTATCTTAACACCGTACTCGCGTCCAAAGAGTGATGGTTTGCTGTAATCATCCCCCCTCTCCATATTGAGATCCTCTCGTCCTGTGGCTGCAGTGTAAGAAGTGAAGGACAAAATCCACAGTCCTTGTTCTGTTGAAAAATGTATTCTGAAAATGCAGTCTTTTTAGTATGAAGTCTGGACAGTGTTTCCTTGTTGAGCTGTGGTGGAGGGATTGATCCTGTTTGTTGCATTCTCTGAACAAAACACACCGCCAGTAAAACCTACACGCGACTACCAGGACAAAGATACCCACTTGATTTTGCAAACGCAGACTGCGGAAGCCTCATGTTAGCCTAATTTTTTACAGTGTAGTGTAGTCTCACCACAATGGAATCACTTTGCAGCTAGTATAGTAAGGAGGAATGAGATTACACTGACCCATAACTCTTTCAAAGTACATGTATTGTATCATGATACTTAGCATTTTTCTTTGTTAGATAGTTTTGTAAAAGAGACTGACAGGTGAATCCAACCCCGCCTGCTAGAAATTACGTTTATATACAACTAACTAACTGAAAATACATTTGGAAGGAAACATAATGCCAACTGGATTACATTTTCTATTAATGTAATTAGGAAAAGTTGTTAATTCTGGCAAGTTGCAACAGTAAAATGTTCATTGACAACGTATTTAGTTTGTTTTCTGCCGAAATATCTGATCCTACAGTACATTATCCGCTTGTAGTGACTTCAACATTACTGTACTGTTTAGCCACTGGTTGCACTTAAAGTTTGGGAAAGATCGTTGTCTGGTTTAACACAGAAAAAGTCTGCAGTGACTTTAGACACAATGTATTTATTAAGATTGAACCAAAACCGCAATCTATCCTAACCTTAACCAAAGGGCTTTTCTTGCCTAAACCCCAAATTGTGTCGAAGTCCTGAACTTTGTCCGCCTGCCATCCACCCCGACCACCTCCCTGCGACTCTGAAATTAGCACAATTTAGCTGATGAGCCAGATTTACATTTAGAACTGTTGCATTTCAGGAGGAAATATGTTTCTGTGCAGCCCACAAGTTCATATTGGATGATTCAGAAGATCTATGTCCAGTGTCAACGTTCAGTGTCAGTGCAGAAAGTATTATCCTTTTTCTGTTGTAGTTAGGCCTGGGCGATAAAACGATGATGTGATATGTACCAGCGACAGACACTTCATCAATAGCAATAAGAAAATTGTTCGAGAGAATGTTTGATTCTCTTTCACTTAAATGCAAACCACCATGAAAGCACATAACAAACACATACGCCCTGGCTTAAACAGCATATCATATCCCTTGATAATGGAGCTGATCGATATCAGAACACGGTTATGTGCAAACATGCAGGAAAACCGTCCCGAACCAAGAGCGGAAATACAACTTATTTGATCACCTTAGCCGCTTCCACCCAAGGTGAGATCATTTCTTTATCCTTTATCCTTAAATTATTTTTTTGTGTAAACATGATCTTTCTTTACCCTTAACGATATTGTATCTGCCATGCCAGAGATTGTCATAAAAGATACAATATTGCCATAGAACGTAATCCAATATCAATGCTATGTCTTATGATGGGGCTGTTATTTTTAGGTGTGAAGGTTTTCTGTTTCCTACCACCTTTACATCTTGTCAAAACATGAAAAGTAGCTTCCTCTAGTTCCAACCCTTCTCCGTCCATCCCTCTCTGTCCTCTCTCCTACACCAAACTACAGGCTCCATCTGCCAAAAAGTACCAAAGTACCTAAAACTTGTTCTCTGGACATTCGTTCATTAAGCTTAAAATGAGAAATGAGAAAGCCGTGACCTGCTTATTTATTGTTTGTTCTGATAGACTGCTAAATTTGTGTCACATGACTTTTTTGTGCTTATGAATGGTTCCATATTAACATATGAATGTACATATATGTGTGTGTGTGTGTGTGTGTGTGTGTGTGTGTGTGTGTGTGTGTGTTGGTACAGACTTTCAGCGCGCTCATCAGTGTGTGTGTGTGCGCACGTGCTTACATATGCACAAAAATCATATGCAGTGATGTGTTGGCTCTCTCTCTGTTTACAAGTGTGTCTCAGCATGTGCCTACATCTGCGTGTGTGTGTGTGTGTGTGTGTGTGTGTGTGTGTGCGCAGCTGTCCCAGGTGTGCGTTATTAATCAGTTATCAGGGCAGTTTATTTGCTGGGTGACAAGTTGCAATTTCCCCCCTGATTCAAGGCCTCTTTGTCAGGCGGGAATTACACTGAGAGCACATGACAAAACATTTCACCTCAGCTTCGTTCCCTCACTTCTTCGCTCTCCCTCTGGATTTTGCCAGCTCTCTTTCTCTTTTTCTCTCTTTGCTGCCTCTCTTCCCTCCCCCTGGTGTCGGCGTCCCGTTTCCCGCTCCGCATTGTTTCCTTGCCTCAACATCTCCCACATCTTCACCTCCATCTCTTCTCCTTCCCTCTTTCTTCATATCCCCCCCCCTCCCTCTTCTTCTATATTTATTTTTCCTCTCATGAACAACATCATCCTCAGCCCTTGGAGTAAAAAAAGGCGGACTGTATAATTAATCACACAGCTTGGTCTAATTAGAGATGAATACGCGCTGTCCCTCTTGTCACACACACACACACACACACACACACACAGGCACACACACACTCACCTCTCAGCTTCTCGGGCCTAATAGCAGTTGATGCTGTATTAACGGAAAATGGTGCAATCCCCTGAAAGAGCCCCTCTTGCTTTGATGAATCTGATGAATGTGACAATAATTAGTGAAGACAGATGAGAGGTAAATTACCACTGACAATGTAATGCTGTCCTGTCTGCCACTGCAGAGAGAGAGACAGAGACACACAGAGAGAGAGGGATTGCCAGACTATGGCAGAGAGAAAAAGAGACAGGGGGAGTAACAGACAGTGAGGGACACAGAAAGTAGTTTGGTTTCATGCAAATTATTATTTTCATGCAAATTATGATGCATTGATTTTGCTTAATGGAAATCCTAATGGAACACTTTTTAATTTCCTCAACATTGCGGGGGAAAAAAAGGTTTTTAAATGTATTCTTTTAATAGATGCTATAAAAGATTATGCAAGAAAAATGAATGTGACACACTGACCTCATTTACACGCGGTATTAACATGCTATCTGTGTCTGGATATCCTATGCAATGGGAACGATTCTAGGATTGGTCTAGGTTGCATTGTGATTGGATCTCAGCCAGGTGTAAATGACATCTGTACAGTTTGCCTGCATATTTAAGGAGAAAATCTCTGAAGCTCAAACTCCACCTTTTGCTGCAAGTGAGGCAAAAAGCTACAGACATCCCCTTCCTCAGCAAAGAGAAAATACATAGAGCCTATACAGAAACTTCTGATCTGTATCTAGATACGTTATCGGAATAATGAAAATCTGATCACAGGAGTTGTTTAAATTCTGTCCGCATTGTGATGGGATACTACGCAAATAAGGTAGGCAACATGGCGCGCACAATGTCAAGGCAAGCAGTGCTGGATACTCTTGAGGCATTACAAGGATGAGCAAAGCAAGGGTCAAGTGACACAACTTCATCCAGCAAAGCGCTGCGTGGGCCAATCACGCGCATGCAAGCGCACATTGCTAGATTACTTTGTAACATGAACGCTGTATTTCTACTGATTATCTCACGATCGTCGTGACGAAAGATAAAATGGTTGCCACTGCGATGAGTAAAATCCTGTCTGTGAATATTATAAACCATTGTGCAGTGTTTTGGCGTCCGATACGCCTTTAAACGCCTTTAATCTGTTACTCCAACTGGACTTCCTGGAGTGTATTTCATTGTCTCACTGGTACCAACACACCCCTACTATTGCAGCCCCTGTGCTGTTTTAACGCAGGGCTGTTTTCCGTCTGAACCCCCACTATTACTAACTCAGTCATGTGACCCTCGTCATTCACATTGTAGTGGTCCCTTGAGTCTCCCGAAGTGATGCTTTTGTGTGGGCTCTACTTATTTTTTCTTTATCGAAGAGGGGCTGCTGTGTAGCTTTAGCCATACCTGCCTATTGGGTGGATTTTTTTGAAGAATGAGGCCAAACTGTGCAGATTGTGCTAGCACCGGACAGGGATCCGATCACAATATGAGCCATGCCATTCCAGATGTGGTCTGGACAGTCCAGTCGCATTCCAATTACAATGCCTTCTGTGTGCATTTACACCTTCATTACTGTGTTTTTCCTTTTCCACGTGAGATATCCAGATATAGATTGCATATTCATACCAGGTGTATGTGGGCCATTGGTAGAAATTATGATACCACTTGTGCTTTTTGATTGGACAGGATTTGAAATTGGCATTTTAACTGCTTGATTAAAAAAAATTAAAAGCAAATCTAATTCACTATTTACTTTTTCTCACCTCAGAAGTTTTCAAAAACTCTCCTGATAGTTGGCTTAAAACATAGAAAACCATGCAGCGAGAGAAAGATAGTAAGTGTAGCCGCAGCAAAGCCTCAGGACTAATTGCTCTGCCAGAAGAGAGAGCGAGGGAAGATGAGGGAGAAGAGAGAGAGAAGAGAGGTGGAGGGTGGAGAGATGGTAATTGTTTTCGTCAGAGACAGTGGGGAGCTATCAGGGTAATAAAGTTAATTAGCAGAACAAACAAGGAGAGAGAGAGATGGAGAGAGGGATAGATTTGATGATGATAAACGGCAGCATATCTGACACAAGAAGAAAACAGTGAAATCAGTTATTTTTATTTTCTTCCTCCGGTGGGGAAAAAACACACTGTAGAGCTCAGCTGAATAGAACCACAACTCCTCCTCCCCTTTTATCTAGAGCTCATTTACCCTCCACGCTGTTTGTGTTTGTGTGTGATCATCTTTCTGTGTCGTATTTGTTTTTTCCACACATTTACACTTGTCAGAATCAAAGCGATAAACACAAATACAAACATACTGTAAATGCATGTGCAGCAGATTTCAGCTCCTTTTCTAGCCATTGCATCCCAGACATTTGTTTTTTTTTGGTGATAACGGGATGAAAACCTCAGATTCTGTTATTTTTGAATTTTGTTTGGGATTGTGGCTCTCAGAATGGGAAAGAATCAAGCCAAGCATCGCCAATTTATTCACTGGCCGATCTGAGACTGAGAATTTGATCAAAAAGGCGGGATTTTCACATCACCTTTGGCAATCCACAAGGACTGAATACACCTATGAAGCACTGCAAATAGCCTTAAACGAAGCTTTCATGTCAAAAGTCAATGTTCTCAGTCAAAAACAAGTGAAAACAAGTGTCTACAGCCATGCTAAAGGCTGTGTGAGGTTGTACTTAGGCACTGCTTTGAGCTAAATGCTAACATGCTGATGTTTAGCAGGTATCTTGTTTTACCATGTTACTCACCTTAGTTTAGCGTGTTAGCATGTATTAATGTTTGCTAATTAGCACTAAACACAAAGTACAGCTGAGGCTAATTGGAATGTCATGAATTTTGCAGGTATTTGGCCATAAACCAAAATATTGATTAAATTAAGACATCACCAAAGTGATTATGATCCATCCTGTGGGGGACATGAATGTCTGTATCACATTTCATGGCATTTGGTCCAATAGTTGTTGACACATTTAACTTATAACTACAAATATCAACCTCATGATGGCGCTAGAGGACCAATGTCATTAGGATTAATTTTCTGGGCACCATGGATGTCTGTACCAAATTTCATAGCAATCCATCCAAAAGTGGTTGAGATATTTCAGTCTGGAATAAAGTGGTGGACTGAACGACCGACATTCTGCTAGCATGGCGAAAAATGCTTCCACGCCATTCTTTACCTCCTCACTGGTTAGATTTTAACTATTTTTGGCAGCAGCGAAGAGGAAGAAGAGATTTCATTTACCTGGACGTGTGAATCAGATATGTTGAGATGTCAGTCGAGACTTATCCCTAATTGTAATCTGAACCCTAAATCCAACTCATACACCAATAAGCTGTTGGAGAAATAAATACCAGCAACATTTTCAAAGTTCTTGCAAGAATACAAGTAGAACACACACACACACGCTAATTTTCAACAGCTAAACCAATCAAAGCCTTGCATTACTGAATCATGTGGATTTCAATGTCTCTCGCCATGGCAACCAAATGGTATCTGACAGGCCATCACCACGGCGATGTGGTGACAGGCCAGGTAATGGAACCTGTGTCACCAGCATCACATGCACGGGAAACACTTCATTATGGGAGAGCTCTGTGTGTGTGTGTGTGTGTGTGTGTGTGTGTGTGTGTGTGTGTGTGAGGATAAAAAAACAGCTCTCTACAGTGCTAGCATGCTTTCTCTGTCATGTCTCATTTCCAAGATGCTGTAATTCTGTAATTGTACAAGGCATGCTGAGGGTGTATGTGTGTATATAGTTTTGGGTGTGAATTATTCTCTGCAGTGCCCCTTGATTATGTAGCATTGAAGCACAAAGTAAATGTTGAAATCCAGTAAGCAACCGAGATGGTTGCTTACTGGATTGTTTATTTCGGGTTGGGGGGCATGAAACAGAGCTATGCTAAAGCTTCAGGAAAAATCTATCTGAATCTACTACGTTTAAGCCATTATTTTGCAACATTTACACCTAACGTCCACACTACTCCGGTGTTTTATAACCTCTAAAATGGAGACCTTTAAAATGCTGCTGACCCCGTTATACTTTGAAAACTCCGTCGATTGCGTCGTAGTGAGGACAGGTGAAAATGACGCAGACACCCACGTTCGCTTCCTGATTGGGTCTTATCAGCCACAACGTGTCCTTCCCTGATTCGTCACACCCCTATCACGTGACCCTTTTCCAGACGAAAACAAACGACATCAGCCTTGACTACCAGCGGTTAATTCAACATTAATAACGAACAACACTTACTTTCAGTAACAGTTCCACATGGTCGTCGGTCCAAGCATAAAAATCTCTGGTCTTACTTTTCTCCATTGCTGTTCTTCATTCATAGTGCAGAGCGTGCAACTAATCAACCAACTGCACAGTAGACAATCCACCACCGTAGAGTAGCACAAAGCTTTAAAGTTACATCCTACAGTCAATAATAATGTATACAGAAAAATACAGCAATGCTTTCTGTAGTTACAGCTCATCGTGTAAGGCGAAGAATATTCTAAAAATATATAAAGACCATGGTTAGTAGGATCAGTGAAAAGCAAACCTCCTAAGGAATGGAAGAAAAAATGTCAAAATGCTGGTTTGATTGACAAGCCTTTAGAAAGTGCAGTGCAGACACATTGCATCACTGTGGCCTGCTGCACTAAAAGGCCCTCCTGTGGCTCTCCTGGCCAACATGGTGAACACATTAGTAAACTGAACCACCTGCGTGTGCCTAAAATACACTTTCTTATCAGGGATGTTTCCTTTTTGGGTGACCAGTCACAAATAAAAGGCTCTCCTTTTTTGCGAGTGTGTTTCAGGGAAATGTATGTATAATATATATTGTCAGTTTGGGTTTGTTTGGTTTGGGTTGCCAGGATGTCTGGGTGTGTTTGATTCGGTTGTCAGGCAATGCCTTTGGACTGATGTGCTGTTAGAGACCATCACCTGGGACATGTGATAGCTTATCAAAGTCTGAGCAGCCCTTCTGGTGCACTGACACACACACACACACACACACACATATATACCTTTCACCTACTACTAGAGGAGGGTGTGTTTGGTGTGTATGCCCTATGTGTCTTTGTGTGTGTGCGTCTGTGTGTGTGTGTGTGTTGCTCTGGTTGTCAAGGGAACCCTGGTTGGAAGGACAGTTTGACGTCTCGCTTGGCATCATGGGATACGGCTGTCACCTGACGATGCTGCCACCACGGAGATAACCTTCAGGGTGACAGCCGAGACAAAGACACACACACACAGACACACACAAGCACGCACGCTCAGAAGAATGTATACAGGCAAACACACACACGCACACATGGAGCCACATACATGCATGACTGCCCAAACACACACACACACACACACACACACACACACCAGACTTCACCCGCTGAGCTAAACACAGTGGGATTGATCCTAATTAGTGCTAATCAATATGTTGATTGATAGTCTCACCTCAAAGAAATTGTCCAACCTCCAACAAAAAGAGATCAGAACACGCTCTCCTATTTCTTTACAAATGTCTGATAATCAGAGTACCATGAAACAACCTTTGGGAAATGTTTGTCACATTTCCATCAATGAACCGACGGTATCTAATGATAATCTCACCGGGGAGCCCTGTGAAGAAATGCTTTATTTTGTGAACACATCTCATTTTCTTTGCACGCTGGGTGAGTCGCGGGAAGGCAGCAGCAGAAGCTAACATGGCAAAAGTCTCTCTACTGTGTTGTGGGCTGTCAGCAGCTGTTTGCTTGGCTCTAGGCACCATCATTGTCCAGTGTTTGTACTTTTTTGCTGGCGGGCCAGTGAAGAGCACACCTACCACTCTCATGTCTGCACGGTAAATACAGGGCTCGTACTCGTAGTCTTGAAAGTTTGGAAAATGCTTAATTTTAACCATTATGTTTTCAAGATTAGGAATATCCTTGAATTTGAATATACTCCTTGAAAAATGCTTGATTTTTTTAAACATAATCTGGTGTTTCGTCATCGACACAATCACTCATGTAAACCAAAAATCTTTTAATATTTGAAATGAAACGATCCCGCGTCATATTTCTTTGTTGTCTCCTGGCGTTTATAGTAACTATTTAGATGTGATGATAAAGGCTTTGAGAGTCTGGAATTTTTTGGTTTAGGTACCTTGAAAATGCTTGAAAAGTGCTTGAATTTTACACTTAAAAAGCTGTACAAACCCTGTAAATATGAACTACAGCCAGCAGCCGGTTAGCTTAGCTTAGCATAAATGCATAAAAAGCATTATTTGTACACACATTTGTGACTTTTGACAAGAGGACAATCAAATTTAATTAAAAAAAATTTTCATTTGAAAAGGGACAATGTTCATTAATCAACATTCAAACAAATGCCCTTAGCTGAAGGGCTAGTTTTCATCATTAGTCCCTTTGCCTGATGTTGCATCCTAGAATAAAAATAATACAATATGTACAATAGTTAAAAACATACTACATTGTGATAAAAAAAAAAAGCATATACAATACAGTTAAACAACATAAACGGACAAAATCCAAATAGCATATGATACAGGTACAGTATGAGAATCTAATCTCAACCAAGATCTGTTAGCTGCCATCTTGTTTTCACATGATGAAGGTTTATGTCACACAGGGCTTGCGATACAATTTATACTCTTTTTTTGGTGTGTATTTGAGTTCAGCTGTCTCTGTATTACTGTCGTGGATTTTCCTGTCACGTTGACAAGTTATCATTTGACCTTTTTGTTCCAAACTCGGATAATTTCACCTCTTCCACCATTTCTGACAGAGCAAATCAATGCTCTAACTATTAGCTTCTACTTCCAAATTACTACGACTGTGGGGAGTTTTTAGAGCAATGGGGAGACTTGGGTAACCAGACTTGTTTAACTGAAACTAAAAACTGACTTTCCTCTCTCCCTCGACTTTTTTTTTAAACCTTAAAACAAATATCTGTATGTTCAGATCCAAAAAAGGCACATTTCACATGGGTCAATAAATAGATGACCATTAAATTATTGCCCTTTTGACTCTCAGAGCAGATGTTTAAGTTTTATCACGTGCTAATGCCAGTGATTTATGCGGCATTAATATTAACAGTAAAGGTTGTTAGAATTTCAAATGTGTTAGTCTTTAGCTAACACACACACACACTGTGAGAATACAGGCCTGAGGGCTAACAGTAGCCCTTCCAGGGGTTTAGGAAGCCCTGTCGTTTTCCCGCTGTGCTGCACTGTCATGTAGATGTGACCCTCATGTAGATGTAACGATCATCTCCTCCATTCAGCGCGCTGCCTTTGTTTTAAGTCCCCGCCCTTTTATGTGTGTGTGTGCGTGAGTGAGTCAGTGAGTGTGTGTGATGCATGTGTGTAAGTAAGTACGTAATACAGTAAGTGGGTAAGTATCCCTCCCAGCATTTCCTGTCTTATGGAGCTCAGGCGGTGTTAGCCAGGGTTAGCTGAGGCTTTAGCACCTGCTGTCACTGCTACAGTCCCACTCATGGCTTTAGCTTGGAGATGAGGATTACTGCTAGTAATGTGTGTTAAGAGCATTAGCTTGGGCCTGGGTGGGTAATAGATTGTTAGAAAGTATCAGACAATAACCGGGAACACGCCTTTAATTGAATAAAGTTGGCAGTACCAAAGAAAAATCCTGAAAAGTTTGCTAAATAAAGCTCATGTATGTCAAGGAACATTTTGACTGTTAAGAGTAACACATGTATGTTACATGTATGTTGCAGCCAGTGAAACAGCAGAGGAAAGTGGACTTTATCAGCTTATCCAAAATCCCGGAAACAGAAGTCATTAACAGACTCAGCTGAGATTTTGATGACTATTGTTTCTCTTTCAAAACGTGCTGCTCAAACATGTGTTTCATCTCTGCACTCACTGTCTCCAGAGACTGAAAGGAAGTTCATTTTCAACAGATCCTTAAATATAGAGTATAGTGTACATCCTGGTCAGATAATATATACTGATGAACATCTTCCGCTTCACATAAACATCTTTAAACTGCTGTGTCAGTGAAAACAGTGTGCATCATCTTGATTTTCCTCCCACTACATTCAACTCTGACCCAAAATTCTGTGAATAAAGGAGGTGGAATTTCATTGGTGCCAAATATGACAACAAATGAAGGTTGGAGGATGGAGAATTTAATTTTATGTAAGCCAGAGTTAAACATTTGCACTCCGAGATCATACCAGGATGTAATGGGAAAAAGGTTACAGGCAAATATCTGAGAATTTGGATACCAGGTTAGAAATCATGTATTTCACATTCTGATTCAAAATAAGCTTCGATTGACTGAGTATTTACAAAGAAATGTCACGTACATGTGGTGTATTTGCCTCATGTCCTTGTCCATTTTGACTCTGATGAAGACACAGTAGTGTGGAAATGTTACTTTGTTTGCACTTTTAAAGGCTGCAAATCAATCAGTGTGTTTCTGCCTCTCGATAATGTAGGGTTCACAGAAACTCGGTGCTGTGTCATTTCTGGTATGAGAACTAAAATAATAAAATGCATTGCATTGGTGAATTTTTTCTCAGCAAAGGACCCATTTTGAATGAAGCCTGAGGTTCATTATAGTCATATAAAATATATTATACAACACTTTCAGCTGCTTTACTTTTTTTTGGAAATAATATATTCACAACTTTATTAAAAGAACAAAAAGTTTGTTTCCGAAGGCATCGACACGATACAATTTAGTGAAGGAGTTAAGTTGTCTTTGCTGGAACGTTTTGTTCTTTCAATAAGACATCATATTTCTGTCAACCCAATTTCTTTTCACTCGTAGGAACTACAGCATGATTCAGTATTTATATGGTTATGTTTAGGCACTTGGTTAGGGTTAGGGAAAGATTGTTGTCTTGTTTAAATTAGTGATGGGCAAAGCAATTCTTTTCAGTGTATTGAATCATGAGATATCAGATAATCAGTGCTCTGACTGTGTATTCCCACTCACTGAACTGAAACACGGCCGAACGTTCAGCTCAGCTCGCTAACTAGTGAACTGAGAACGGTCGTTCATGAAGGATAAACCAGTGAGCTGAGAATTTAGTTGGATAAAGGTACTGAAAGCTGCTATAACAAAGTCCTACCCTTTTGTGTACAGCACCTATCATATATTTGGATTGCAAATGAATGTTAGCAACCCGTTTCAGCTGTGTATTTGCTGTCTTGAACACTCCCCCATTCCTCCTGCGAACGAATGACTTGAATCACTCTCCCAATGAATCGTTTGCGAACAACAGTAGTTTAAACACTGAAAAAGTCAACACTGACTTGAAGCATGACACTATGTGTTTACTTAATTAACAAATTCAAATTCAAATAAGCTTTATTGGCAAGACAGATCGGGAATCTATATTGCCAAAGCAGTACAGAAATATAATATAATAAAGGCATTAAGTAACAGGCAGCCGTAATCCTTACATACAGGTGTAATCACGAGAACATTTACTACAGATCTTGTTTCCCTTAGTGTAAGACAGTGGAGATATTTTGCAGCTAATACTGCACACTGACTTTTCTCCTCACTTAGGTAGAGCAGTTTCTTAAGATCAACATTTAATCAAAACGTTCACTAACCTTGACCAAAGGTTGTCAAAAGTCCTGCTCTTTGTAACCCCATAATCTACAGCGACTACCTCCCTGTGAATTTGGAAAATAAACGTAGCACTTCCCTCAATCAGACAAACGTTGCCACGGAACATAATCCAGGCAGCGGGTACGTTTTCTTATAAAACACCAGCATCTGTTTGACCTTTACCACAGCATGTCAATAAATGGTTTGGTCATTTCAATGGGAAGATGAAAACTTTTACAGTCAGGGTGGCAGTGAGTCACTCTGATATATTTTAAGATACACAGCAAGATGTATGTGTGCTCTCGCCTGAATCATCATATCACTGCTCTGCTGATTAGCATTCATGCTCCTCTGGTGAGAAATATTATGATCACTGGTCTTCTGGAGTCCACTGGTTTGACACACACACACACACACACACACACACACACACACACACACACACACACACACACACAGACCTCTCAGTGGGTGCCAGCAGCAGACCAGGTAATGATGGCTATTTCAGTTTCTCTACTCCTGATGTTCACATTGACTGGCAACCTCACACTGAGACGGATAATCTTCTCTCCTCTCCTCTTTTGCCTTGTTGCCTTGTTGCCTTGTTTGGGAGAGAGGCAGATAGGAAGTGGGCAGAATACTCTCCTGTTGTGTATCAGCAGCGTGCCACTCACACTCACCCCCAGGATCCTCACATGTGGATGAGCAAGTACACACACACACACAGACATTTACAAACACACCTGCACAGAGAGAAGAGTTGTACTGTATGTTGAGCAACAGAGGACAAGAGCAGAAGAGGCGGTGAAGGAGAGGAACAAACATGAGTCAGAGAAAACAGAGCAGCAAATAGACAGATCATACATGAAGGAAAAGGAAGATAACGAGCAAAGGAATGAAAAAAATAAAAGAAAGAAAGAAAAAAGAGACACAAAGCACAATAAGGCTGTTAATAAAAAACATTTCCAAAATGAAGATATCTAACAAAACAAATCTAAATATATACCACAGAGAGATCAAAATCTAGTAGAACTCCTTGCCTCAGTAAAGGAAGGGAAAATCCTCAACAAAGGATCAGACACTGTGACTTGGCAATTGAAAAAGGTTGTCATAGAAACTTATGGCAAGACAGAAGCACCTGAAAAGTGTTAACTCTGCAAATAAAACAAAATGAAAGATGAAACTGATATCTTTATATAAAGCCACAGATATCTTCCTATCTGATGCGAATTTGACAGGCTCCCCCCACCAATCAGATAAGAAAAAAATATAAACACAAACAGCAGCTGAAAGATAAGATCTTGTTGCGAATATAATAATGCAAATATATAATTCCCAAGAGGCAACCTAAGTATACTTGTCATGCTATTGAGACGACTGACTCTGAAAATACAATGTGCTATAAATACAGAGGCAGAGCGAGGAAACGAAGGAGGGTTTCCCTGTTTCCTGCTGAACTGCAAAGCGTCTCGATGTGTAAAAGACACAAGACTAATCACTCTCATTGTGGCCTATTTCCATGGTAACTCTGCACTGAGCGGTAATTTAGCCTCGCTAGCTAACGACACAGAGCGAGTCATTATCTTAGCGCCAGGCTAGGGCCTCCTATTTAAAGATTCACACCATGAATGAACAATTAGAGAACAGATTGCTGGCCTAAGTGGGGGAGAGACAGGAAAAGACAGAGGGAGTGAGGAGACTAGGCCAGTATGTGGTCACCCCTCTGTTTGCCCGTCCATCCGTCCGTCCACCCATCCATCCATCCCTCCATCCGTCCAGGGAAGCCCTCTGTTTTGCTTCAATATACAGTAACATCATTGTTAATTTGCTCACCCTTGAAACAGTTAAAATGGAAATTTTAATTCAAAGACAATTCATTATTCTTACTCAGGATTTTGCTCAGAAATCCTGAAAGATAACAGTAATAACAGTATCAAGATAGAATTAATATACTGTAATGGACTACAAATAGTAGAAAATGTAAACAGAACAGTAGAATGACATGGTCCATGTTGCAAATTAATCATGTGAGCTTGCACGCATCTCATTGGCCAGTGCAGTGTGTTGCCAGATGAAGTTGGTTCAACTTTTCATGGTATGACCCTACGTTATTTTTTCCTCGAGTCCTCTGCGTTGGCAGTGCTGTAGCGTCACTGAAATGAGTAAGGGGGCTGCATTTATTCATACAGTGAGTTACTCTTCAAAAAACGCTCAGCTGGTCCAACATGGCATGTGACCGAGACAGGAGACCATTGTTTGCAACCCGTTTCCTACCAACAGCTGTTTCCTTGTTACTGTGACCACAATCTTTTCCTAACCGTAGCCAAATAGTTGTTGTTGTTCCTAATGGCTGGGGTATACTTGAAACGAACTAGTTGTGCAAAGTGTTTCGAATGGTGACACTCGAAGGTGGGTGAAAAGCTTGCCATTATAGAGAGGGACCAGACGCGATGAATCGTACAAATGTGGATAACGGTGCACAACAGGCTCTCCTCAAAGGCATTCATAGTGTTGAAGGTTTCAGACGCTGTTCTGATCTGACGAGCGCTTCATTTGAAGCATGCTGACATCTTGAACCTCACCAAAGCAAACCGTTTTTGAAGGCACTAACAAACGATGTCATCCTGCTGATATGGAAGGAAACTGCAAATGACCAATTTTGTCGTTAAGTTGGGAGGATTTGCCTTTTAAATTAGATTAGCGACGTATGAAGAACAAGGCCCTGGTCTATCCCAAACCACACCACAGCAACTCTCCTCAAGGCCAGTGTCGTACTCAAACGGGTACTGTGTGTGTGTTAACGTCTCTCTCTCTCTCTCTCTCTGTCAGGCCTTTTATGTGTCTCCTTCAAAAGAAGCTGTCAAGTTGTACTGTTTAAGGGCTCACAGGAGGGACAAAAAGCATACTTTGTTTTGTTTTGTTTGCCTGCCGTGGCGTTCGGCTGAATGAATGAGTGAGTGAGTGGAGGAGAGAGAAAGAGAGAGAGGTAAAGAGAAGAGAGAGAGGGGAGTGGGGGGTAACATGTAATTTACTGTTTGCCCCACTCTACTGTACTTTGCTTTAGTTATGCTAATGCTGCTCTTTGTCGGGCTGAGGAGATAGCCATCAATCAGCTGTCAATTGGTCAATTGGAAGAAAAAAAGAGAGAGAGAGAGAAAGAGAAGGCGCCTGTTCCCTCCCTCCTCGTCCTCCTCTTCTTCTCCTCTGCTACCTAGCGGATTTGGGGATCCTGGGAAAGCCTGGCAGCTGGATCCAGATCTGGATCTGGAGTCCAGGTGGAGGGCAGGAGACAGATCTGGGGCAAAGCAAAGTGAGAATGCGTAAAAATAAGTTTGCTACAATCTGTTTATGTGTCATCCTGATTAGCTGTCTGTGTATCACAAAGAGTCTTTGTTTTCTTGTTGTTGTTGTTGTTGTCAAAAAGCATTTTTATAGAAGCATCTAATTGTAATATGACACCTCTGGAAACTCGCTGTGCCACTCTCAGCCGTCGGCCGCTGTCAGCAGAGGACGAACCCTTTATTATGCTAGCTAATGTTAGCGCTAAGATAAGCTAACAGGCCCATTAGTGCCAGTTCATTTAGCTCGTTAGCCGAAGCCTCGGGGCTGATGACATTCATTACATATCATTAGTGCACAATTAACATGTCTCACTCTGACACCGTCGCTCCCAATGTTACACGACACTTTTAATCATGTTTTATGAAATGTTTCTGCTGGCCTGACATGATTTATGAGTTTTACATGACATGGCGTTCATTACATCAAACAGCTGTAATCATAAAGGCTGCTGCAGACTGATTCCAGGTCCAAAGTCAAAACCCTGCTCTCTCCTTGTGACTGGAAATTGCGAAGTAGTTTATTTAGAAATCATATTTTCTTTTTCCCATCAATTTATTTCTCATTATTTTGCTTCCTTGGCTATTGATCTTCCAGGAATGCAATTTAGATTTAGAAGCACATTTCAGCTTGTCAAGGTAAATTTTCTAAAGCTGATTCAGTTCTGGTTTTCAGAAGATTGCAGAGCACGCCACTGTCTGAAAAAACCTTCAGGATAGTAATAGTAGAGATGAGGTGTGTCAGATTACAACAGCTTTTTAGGTTCGTTTTGTAGTCCATACTTGTTTGGTGATTTGCTGGACTGATGATCCAGTTCTTTATTCAGAAATGTGCTGCCAAATGTAGTGGTGGAAAGTAACTAAGTACAATTACTCAGGTATTGTATTTAATTGTATTGTACTTTTTGGTACAATTTTGAGGTACTTGTACTTCTAATTCCCATTTTCTCATACTTTAGACTACTTGACTACATTTCAGAGGGAGAAGTTTTGTTTTGACAGCTATAATTACCATTTATCGTTTTTAATCACTGACCAATACTTTTTGAGTTAGGTTTGATGTATTAGACTCCAAAAAGTTTGCTTTAGTACATTTATTAGTCAGTTTCTTGAAGAACCTTAAATCTAAACCTAAACTGAGAATAGGGCTGGGAAATTTGGGTGAAATAATTATCACAATCTATGTATAATAAAATTACAGAGCCCTTGAAGTCCAGAGAGGTGATATTTTTTATTTTATAGACACAAGATAATAATTATTAGACGTTCACTGCTATGCATTACATTAGAAAAAACCCACCACATGTGTAACACTAAAGCGTTTTTAATTATAATTTGCTTGGAATCAATAAATGAAACATCTGGATTTTGTAAAACAATAACATGATATGATAAAACGTCACAACAGCATTCCACTGAAAGTCGACAGCACTTATCATTAAGCATCAACCAGTCTTAATTTAGATGATCGCTTAAATAATCTGGATTTTAGGAGACTTTTGTATTTCATAGGAACTTAAAGTCCTAATCGCACCAAAAAAGTTTTTGTTTTAAGCTTTTTTTTTCTTTTTTTTTTAAAGTAAAGTTGTCGTGACGTTGCTTTAACCAGTTCCTGTGATAGGGAACCTTGAGAAATCCTTTATATACAAAGATCTAAGAATGCTTATGTGCCAAGACAGTCCAACATCACACACACACACACACACACACACACACACACACACACACACACACACACACACAGGTACAGGTCTTCTCTTTTTTCTCCGTATCACACTCACCCACCCACTGATCCACATACAGACATGGAGAGAGAGAGAGAGCAGTATTGATTTTGCTGTCTCCAGGCTGTTGAGAGTGCGTGTACTTGTGTTTGTGTGTGTGTGTGTGTGTGTGTGTGTGTGTGTGTGTGTGTATAAAAGGGATTAAGGCCCTCGCTCAGCTGAGATACCATCAGCCATCAACCCTGCTAGTCCGCTTCGGGCTTTCCTGGCTGCCGCATTGTCTATTCTGCTCCGCTATGTGAAAAATGTTGAATATCAACAATGGCTTTCAGTGGTGTATTGTTGAGTTTTTGTATGAACTAATCTTGCCTCAGTGAAAGAGACCTAGGGCTTGGACAAAACGTCTAGAGCCACAGCATTCCTAGCTGGCTCTCCCCTTGAACACTGAGCAGAAGGCTGGGGCTGAGGGAGGCAGAGTAGAGGGGAAGGCAGGCTGGAGGAGAGGCAGGGACAGGGAGAGCCGGGGCCGGGGTAGGAGCTCCGAGGCGGGGGGTTAGGGGGATGACGGGCCAGTGGAGGCTGGGAGGGGAAAAAGTGTGAAGGTGTGAGGGCGGGGTGGGCACGGGAACCGGGTAAAGGTGAGGGACAGGGAGGCTGAGGAGAGGCCGCGGTTAAGGTGCGATGGCTGGAAGAGGAATGCTAGGCTAAAGGATAAAGATGAGGGATAAGGTTAGGAGAAAGTGTTGCATGGAGGAGGAGGAGGAGGAGGAGGAGGAGGAGGCCAGGTAGGGAAAATAAAGTGATTGTGAAGAAAAACTGGGAACTGGGAGAAAGAGTCAACTGAGACTAGGTTGGCAGGGGTTGAGATAGACAGAAATAGATTACTTTTCCTGCATAGAAATGGTGGATGAGTGTAGGAGAAGACACTGAAGAAGATGTCTAAAACCAGTTAATGTATAGGAACTAGACTAGGCTGGAGTTGAGACAGGTAGCAAGACAACCAGAGACCAAAATATAGCCAGAAAAAGAGACTTTATGTGTGGGGATTCTGTTTTCCTTTTCCTGCCATGGATGTAATGCTGGTTTGGACAGCGGCCGACGTCCAATCAGATAACAGGACTGTAGGCCTTGTCATAATGACAACCATGACATCACAGCAAGGTAAGCTGACTGAAAGATTGTCTGAATGATTGACTGACTCTGTGACTATGTTATCGACTAACTGAGTGACATAGAATAGTTTAATTTGCTGTCTGAATTTCAGCTTTTTAAAATTTGCTTCTTATCCTGCTTCTTTCTCACTGTCTCTCTCTCTCTCTCTCTCTCTCTCTCGCGCGCTCTTCTTGAAACAAGCTCAACCAAGAAAGAGTCCAGGTGTGGGTGCAGATGTAGAGTGTGTGAGGAGTAACTGTCAGAGGCCATGAAGAGTTTCACCTGGCAGTGCATGGTGTTTTCATGCAGATGTATCTAGTAGCAAACTGCCTGTGGTGCTTCTCAGAGTGAGGTTTCTGTCTCTGTGTGTGTCGCCATCTCTGTGGTCTCCCTCCGTGCGTCTCCTTCCTGTCCCGCTGTGTCTGATGAGGCTCCTGCAGATAGAGAGATAGAGAGAAGGGAGAGAGGAAGAGCTGGGATGGAGTCGATAGTGATCTTTTCCCTCTGTTTGTATTAGATTCTTCCTTTATATAACCTGCGTTGATCTCTGAGTCATGGCAGAGTGACACCATGTTAAATTAGCAGTTTTAAACAGTTGTATTTGCATTGCATTTCAACCAGCTGATCTACCTGGAGTAAGTCACTGGCACAGTTCATCCTGCAGACACTCACAAATGCAACTGACCAATATGAGCACAGCTCTTCTGTTGAGCAGAGCAGAGCCACATGCCTTGCTTAAGGGCACTGCAAAGTAATCTTCTGTGTCCCAATTCCATACCACATTGTATACAGTATATGCTGTAATAGTGTTTTTGCAGTTACTTTTAATGGTTTTATACTAACAGGAAATTACACAATATTTGCACCACTTGACTTTAGAATGACAATTTGCCCACTTAATAAATGTTTTTCCAAAAACGTGTTTTTTGTTTTCTTAGGTGATCCTGTCGATGTTTCACCACCATCTACATATGATTAGGTTTATTTTTATTTCCCTCAGTTTCCTTTGCATTATGGGAAAAATAGCAACAAGTCCTCCGACCTAAACGACAGAATAGGTCTTTTTCCAATGACTCCCAAAACGACATATATAGGTGGTACGTTTGAAGTTAAAATAAGTCAGCGTTGACTTTTAGTTTCACACGGGACACAAACAGCAGTCTCCTGGGTGAAAGTCCTGTGTTGTCACTCTTTATAGGTCGCCGCCTAACAATAAACGTAAATATGGGTCGTCATAAGCTTCTTGCAGTCTCGAGAATAGTGTATGTTAAAAGCACACTCATAAATCAAGGGTTATAACATTACATTGCATGTATTTAGCTGACACGTTCACCTAAAGGACTTACAATAGGTGCATTTCAACCAAGTGCATACAACCCCAAAATTGCAAGAATCATGCAAGTACATGAACTTCATCAAATATGCTGAACTCCTGCAGACTTTTTTTGTTGTTTTTTATTATGGGCCAAGGTGCACAGATAGTGTGAACACACTGAAAGCCTGCTGAGAATTAGTATGTAATATGGTTCTGGGACACAGATATTTAGTTTCCGTGTGCAGGTTTTGCCAGCTGCTCAAACCGGTGACCTCTGGTCTTATACTCACATCTCTATAGCCTGTGGCCTCTCATGACCTGCAGACTGCAGTTTTGTGGGAATTAATGGCGGAAAATAATTCTTATTTTACATTGGATGTAGCATTGGATGGAGCATTTACAAAGTTAGGAACTAGTTCAAAGCTTATTCTATATTTCTATAAATACTCATTTTCTTTTCACCACTTTCACAAGGTGAATATACGAGAAATTGTGTGGTGTTTGTGGATTCTTCTTCCCAGAGATGAACACTTACAGTGGAGTGGTAGTTTTCTCTTTTGTACTGAGGCTAACACAAGCAGTTTCTGACACTGTTCTCATTGGCATCGTGGGGCCTATAGGGGTCAACATGGGGTGTGTGTGTGTGTGTGTGTGTGTGTGTGTGTGTGTGGCAGTTTGGGGTCAGTGCCACGGAAACCTGGAATTGAGAGATGGTTGGCTTAACCCCTCACCCCCAACACACACACACACACATACACACACACACACACACACACACACACACATACACGGACATGTGAACATCAGTGCAGTCTAATCGGCGGGCCCCTGGTGATTTGTCCTCTCAGCTTGAAGCCCTGTCATTCCTCCCTGCTCTCCTCACAATTACAGCCCTGAACTGAACTAGAAAATCTGCTCCAATCTAGCAATTAGTCCTGAGGCCACTGGCTGTGTGTGTGTATGTGTATGCTCTTTGTGTTCCAATCCTTGTGAGAACCAAACAGGAAGACTGAAGTTGGTAACCAAGCCAAATACTGATTTTTTTTGCGTTTCTGAGACATCAATATGTCAGTTTCATATTCTCACCTTCTTGTGATTATTGTAAAACACATTAGTCCACAGTGGAGATGATTGTTAGCCTCAAAGCAGTGATAGAGTTCTGTGCTGTTAAACAATACAGAAGATTTCGTGCCAAATTGAGAAAGACTGAGGCTGATGAAGACGAGTTTTTGTTCCTTTGTCTTAAACATATATTTTTTAAACATCAATATATCTGTGTTAACTTACTATTATTAACCTAATTATTGTAAGCAAAGATGTTGTTGCAACTTGTCTCAGTTTGAATGTAGTGAAGAGGACAAAGATTTTGCCCGTTTTGGGAAGTTGTACTATATTACTTTGGTAATATAGTGAAATACAGATTTGAAAAGTGACACTGAGCGCCTTTAACCCTTCAACCCTCTGGATGCAAACTGCATCAAAAAAACTTTCATGAAAGTTCGTCATTATAACAACATAGGACTTGGCTCGCTGAGACATGTTAGTGACCATGCCATAAGCGTATAAATAAAGAGAGTGAATGAAAGCCTCGGGTTCAATAGGTTTAAAGTAATCCAATGGAGAGTCCTTACAAGTGTGGCAAATCCAAATGAAAATGTGAGTGTGTGGGCATGAGAGGACGAAGTGGACAGGGGAGGAGAGGAGTGCAGCGTGGTCAGGATGGGATGCGGTGCGGGGGAGGAGGGCAGGTTTTCATGGCCAGGGGGAAGACAGGCCTGACTGGGCAGCGACAGAGACGCTTAGTGCCGCCTGACTTCCTCCTAAAGACTCAGCCTCCTTTACCCCCCCGCACATCTCGCTCCTGTGTCTCCTCTCTCTCCTCTGCCACCACTCTCTCCTTCACTTCCCTCTCTCCTCCTTTTGTCTCTTCCCTCCTTCACCCTCCAGTTCCTCCCGCTCGCTCTCTTTTTCTTGCTCCATTCCTCCATTTCTCTCACTTCCTTAGTCTCCCCCCCCCACCCCCCTCCACGTCTGGGCCATTACAGACACTCAGCAGCGGGCTGAGAGGCAAGGGTGGGTGGCTGCGGTGGTGGGATGGGGAGATTGAGGGGGGACAAAAGCCCTGAGATGCAGCGGTCCGACGAGAGTGGCTGCCTTTGAAAAGAAGCCGGACGGCTTCTTAATGCAGCGAGTGGACGGACAGACTCGGATAGACAGACAGAGCAGACTCAGCCCTTTATCCTCATCCTTTAGCTGATGCCTGTTTTGGCCAAAAAAGCACATCATCCGCCTTGTGCCCTTCCCTCTGTGCCTGATGTTTTATCAAACACATTAAGATGTGATGGAGGGATAGGTGGAGGGAGGAGGAAAAGAGGGTAATATAGCTGAAGGCCAGACACTTAAGAGGCTGACGGAGAAAACTTTTCTGCTCCCTGAGAGAAGCAAACACATGGATGGGATAGAAGAGCGTGTGAGTGCATTTCTTTTAGAGGTTGCATCTCTTTTTATTGTACATTAAGACATTACACATTAGCGTTTCACCATTCCTGCTGTGCAGCTGTTGTTTGGGTTAGTGTTAGTGAGAGAAAAACGATGAAGTTGGATGCAGCACATTAAGAGAGTACAGGTTTTTACAGAACTGCTTTTGAAGATGCAGCTCAGCTAATGAACCCACCACATGAAAACACTAATATGCAACCACGATTAAACTTGTATCTTGTTATCATAATGCTATTTTTTTTGGTCGGAAGCCTAAAGCTTTTTACTTTGACTTTTTTTTCTGCTATGCAGTTAAGGGATCAATAAAAAATAAAGTAAAAATAATTTTACAAATCCATAACTCTGCGTGACACTAATCTTTGTGACACACCATCAAGGACAAACAACACTTTTCTTCAAAAGCTTCAATAGTAAACAGATGAGCTGAATGGATTTACTGTCCAGCTCCCATCTCTTATCAACCTAATTCGCCTACCAATTATGGCAGTTTGTATTCGATGGTATTATTTCACTCAGATGGGAGGGGTCCTCAAATGATATTTTCTGCCTACATTTATTTACTTGTGTTGGCTGCCTCTTTGTTGTGGGTGGTGTAAGAGTATTATTATGGATTTGGCTCCAAGAGCTTAGCTGGTCTGCGATTCTGATATCAGCTGGACTTTGATCAAATGCAACAAGCTCTAAATCCACTTTAATCAGCGCAGCGTTAGCAACCACAGCTCAGGGACGTTTCTGAGAAGTCGGGGGAATAAACACAGACTTATTGACACTTTAGCTTTATTAAAGTTTATTAGCACAAATACTAAATTTGCATGGAAAACAATTTTGGAGATTTGTAATATGGATACAAGGGTTTGATTGACAAAGGTGTGAGAGCTCCCTAACAGTATAGTACACATCTTACTATATAAGATCGGGTTAATTGTTTTGTCTCTATGTATGGTGCTATGCTCTTATTGTTTTTGTGTTTCAGTAATTCACTTCCCAGAGATCACCTGTTAATTAAGTCCAGCTGAAGCAGTTTCATTAATTACATTAATGATCAGTGATAGAGTGTGAAAGAAACAGATTTCTGTCTCTATGAAAACGTTGTTGATTATCACATAAAATATCTTCACATGGAAAGAAAACTGTCTGTCACAAAATTATAAAATCATCAGGAAGTAGTAAAGATTTGTGTCTGATTATTAAACATATAGATGCAGCACAGTGACTTGGATTAAACCCTGTAGCTGTCAGTTAACATGTATTTGTGTGCAGAGTCAGCTTTGGTATGAAAGGATGAATATTGAATTAACTATTGGATTACCATTTGGTTACATAATGCTGCTATAATCAATATTTCTATATGAACAATGGATGAAATAACTAGGTTATGTGAAAGGTGTCACTGAGCTTTTTACCATCTTTTATCTCATTGTTTTGTTTTTACTTCCTGCAACTTTACTGTTTGGGTTCACTCTCCCCGCTCTCATCAGCGCCATTTTAAGATGCAGCAGGCAGCTGTTTGCAGTGAAGAAAAAAACTGTATAAACGCAGTGTACACTACCTGCCCAGCACCCAAAGGCAGACAGACAAAGTTAGTTGGTGAACATAGTGGAGCCAAAAAAAAATTATTGCTGGTTTAACAATGATCATAACCTGTGTAGTTGTTTTCTGTCTATATTAACTGTTCTGCCACCAGCAGTTGGTTTCAGTTGAACATTGTGTTGCTAGTAGCAACCAATACTGAAAAAAGTTTCATAGCAGTTAACTGACATTTTTACATCCAGCCTTTAGTCAGATCTGTGACCCGGCAAATGCTGGACTTGTTGGTCCATTATCTGTAGGAACGCGATTTTGTATAGCTATAGGTTTTGATCTTATTTGCGATACGATGTTTACATTACCTGATTCTGGTCTGGCATCATGACATAAAGCAGCGGTTTCTCGGTTGAAAAGCGATCGAGCCAATCAGCACCACGCACGGGACTGACGCCGTTGTCAATCTGTTGTCAAGCGTTGTCATTGCCTGGGTCCAGACCTTTGAGTCAGCCCACTCCACCGAGTCTGCCTACCTTTGTCTGCCGTGTTGACACTTTGTTTAGCAAATATTATTATATTAGGGCCACTACTGTTAATTCTGTAGTTCATTCAGGTTTATGTGTTGGACTACAACTGCAGTACTGGATCTTGTGTGAATAGTGACAACAAGTTCCTACCGTGCATCAAACACTGGGTGTGAAAGCAGCATCAGTAACACAGAGTAGCTCAGTAGATCCTAGTGAAATGCTTAAAAAACACATCAGAAAGCCATTCACCTTTTCCCCCTTTTTATTTAATGGTCAGTCACTGAGCTCAAGCTTGTTGATTGATTTGTGAAATCAATTCCATGACTCTAAATCCCTGAAATTAGGTAAAACCTAGATAAAATCAAGAAACATATGTATTTTTTTCTATAAAATGGAGCCACAGAGGCACCGCACTGTTCTGCCTGCAGCAATGTATTATAGAGTCTTAGACCTCAGTGTGTGTGCATATTAGCAGAAGCATGGATAGACTATCAGACAAAGAGGTTATAAGAGATGAGAGGATGGTTTTATTGCACAACAATAGGTTTATAAGGCTTAAACTGATCTGCAGCATACCTACAACAACGGCCAACCCCCCCCCCCCAACACACACACACACACACACACACACACACAAATGCAGGCATGCACATGTATGCATACAGCGAACCCAGTCAACCTGAGCATGTGCCAACAAGTTACACACACACACAGAATAGCCAAATCCGGCTAGCCCTCTCCTAAGTCCGGCCAAGTCCATCTACTGTAGCCACACACACACACACACACACACACACACACACACACACACACACTGCCCAACAGCCAAAACCCAGTGACACCCAGGCCAACTCCCCATTTAACATGGAAACACACACACATATGTAAAATGTGACCACACAGCTTAGCCCCCCAGTAAGACCCACAGAGCCGACCGTAGCTCTGTGTGTGTGTGTGTGTGTGTGTGTGTGTGCTCACCGCGGTCAGTACAGAGGCCTTTGCCTGTGGTTGGGGAGTTGCGGATGGAGGGATGGTGAGGCGAGAGAGAGAGAGAGAGAGAGAGAAAGAGGATTAGAGTGATATGGAGACAAAGAACAACAATAGTTTGTCACATTTTGTCAGAGAGGATTTTATGGAAAAGCTGATTTGGAGTCTGCCACCAACAAACAACGATCGGAAATATGGGATTTATTACTAAATCAGTTGGAGAATTTGCATGAAGTTTAGAAACGCCTAAGTGTGTGTGATACTTTCTAAATGCGTGTGTTCATGCAAACATCTTAACAGAAGTAAATTTGAGAGGTAAAACATGATATTAAAGTTACAAGTTAACATTTCCTGCTGTGTAAACATGGTACATTAGTGTTGGAAGTAAATCAACATGTGTCGTTCTTCACGCTGGACGTGCCGGAAATGACACATTTCTGACTCAACACATTAATCCACACCTGACAACATCAGTATCTGGAGTCTTTTGTTTTCACTTGTCTAGCTTTTACTGATCGTGATTTCAGGAGAACAAGTCATGTAAAGTAGTCTCAGTTGTTGTGAGGTTTTATTTTGAGGATTCCTTTTTAAAATCACAGATTTTTACCCAACAAAGGTGTCTGATAGTCGTGATTTTCTCAGCTGCCAAACCAACCTGCTTTTAAAAAACAGACTGTTGAATTCACTCTTATCATGTTTTTGGGATTCTTCATAGATACTGTAGGTCATGCCACCTGTCAGTAAAACAAAAATGGTAAATTGCAGTATTTTCTCCATCTGATGATCATAATAAGGCAGACCAAAATAGTAATGTGGGCAATAGGAAGCACTCACAGAGCGAATACTTATAGGCCCACTCTGCACAATCTTCTAAATGTATTTGACTAATCGTAAGTGTTAGACAATAGCAGCATACATGTGCAAAACATTTTAAACCCCAGTAGTGTGTGGAAAAATAACAGAAATGTTAAAAAATAAACTATATTAAGAATTCTTGTCCAAAACAATCTGGATATGTGTGTGAACTTTCCACCAGATTTCATTAACATTTTTGAGATATTTTGCTATCTAATACAAATAAATAACAATAAAAATACAGCCTCCAAACGAGACATAAAAAACAATTACTTACATCTGTCTCTTTTATACATGAATTTAACTTGTTATGTTTAATGCTAGCCTTTAAAGGGAAGTCAGTATATTATCTGGGTAAATTACTCTACAGAGAAATGTGCTAAACTTGAGTTGCCTTAGATTTATTTTCCATTGCATCCCCACTGTCCTCTAAATGACCCAAATAAACATCAGTAAGTTGATCAAATAACCGATTTACTAAAACATTTTATTGCTCTTTCACCTCTTTGCTTGCTAAACGAGGCGTTACTGCGGTATCGGAGCCTCTGACATTCAGGCTACTTTCATCCACAGTTCAGCGAAAATGTCGCCAAACCGGCAGGCAGTGGGAGCTTTCAGTCACAGGCAGTGTAAGGAGGGAAACAGCAGGATTGGTTTGAAGTGAATGAAATGATTTAATGTTTCAGAGTCGGCCTCGCCCCTGGGGAATGGAACGATATGGGCTCCTAATTGACACCAGGTCAACTGCTTCCCTCTCTCACACACTCACACACTACTTTCTGTTTCACACTGTTTCTGTTTCAGCTGTCTCTTTCTCTCTCTCTCTCTCTCTCACACACACACTTATTACAGTCTCGCCAGTAGCCAGACCAGTCCAGTGCTGCCCGGTGCCGGACAAACAAAGGCCTGTGCTGCCTGACTATAATGATGGATGACCACCAGCCTCATATTTTATAGGGATTTCACAGGAGTCAGTCCGTTCCCAGGCTGAGCTACAAGTCAATAGCCTTCTATGAGGCTTCCCAAAATCTCTAAGACGACATGTATATGAAATCTTGAAAAAAAAGGAGAAATGATGTATGATTTTATTAGGCCTGAATCAGCCATTGATAGAGCAGCAGTTAATGACAGCTGAATGTGATTAGCAGGGAGTGGAATGTTTTATTAGTGTCAGTAGTGGCTGATTGACAGAACCCCAGTGGTCATTATTGTTCACTTTTCGAGTGTGTGGACAGATTATGCACAGCAGTCGTCATGTGAAAGTGTGTTTTGTGCTTTTTAATGGGACTGCATTGCTGTGGTACCTTTTTTATAGAGTAAATCTCTGTTTTAACAAGTCATTTAGTCTGTTATTGAGTGCTGAAATCTTTAGACAACCTAGAAATAAGCTGCAAGTGGGGTGGTATTGTTACACTTCATCTCAAATAAACTTAATTTAAGCATTTTCTAAAACCAACGGAAGCTAATGATTTGCTTTATTCTATCCTGTTTTGATATGGTAATAGTAGCCTAAGTTCTAGAAAACAACATGAACATGGTTCAAGATTGACTAGGTGTTGCACGTCATTTCTTCCCTCATTTCCTGTCACGTCTCTTCTGATCACTATCAAAATAAAGACAAAATGCCCCACAAACTGATAAAAAGAAGGCCTGCATTGAGAGAATGTTTTTTTTTTTAGTTTTGATAAATATATTGTGTAAGTCTTTAAGGTCAAACAACCTGTGAAGATGGTTATTTTGAAGTGTGCTAGACCAAAGAAACTATTAAAACCGTTATCTGTCATATGCAAGGGGAAAAGGGCTTTAAGTGAAAAGACACAGCTCACTTGTTTTTCCTAATTTGTAGGAAAATGATTTTCTTAAAGAGTAACTTTGAATCCACATTTTTGAGTAGATGATGAGGGGCACTTTACTATACTATCAACTGATTGTGGTCCTACTCTACAGTGTTCATTGCAACAACAGTTTGTTTTTTACCTTTTCCAGATTAAATAGAGTAACTCTGTCATCTAGACTCCAAAAATGTCTGTCATTACTTTGTACACCACTCCCCTGAAGTGGGAGTTTGTTTGAAAAGGGATCAAGAGATGGAGAGTGAGCGGCCGAGTGTTGTAGTTGTAGTAGTAGCAGTACTAGTAGCAGCAGTTTGCAGTGTTTGTTGCAAACCCTATCCTATCCTGTTGCCTCTGCTGCATGTGCTGAATTGTTGCTAACATTAGCTAGAGGTTCAAACAGGTCTGGACCAAGGTCTCGCCCTTCAGTGAAGGTGGGAGAGAAGCTTTCCACCTCAAATAACCCTTCAGATGCAAATGTACTGGAGTCAGTGTCACTCTTTTTTAGCATAGCATGTTCTAGCTAGCAGTCTTTACAGGTTCCACTCTTTACAGGTCCTTAGCATCTGAGAATCATTTGGAACCTGAGTCAGCTTGTTAATTGGTGGAGCATCATTGTTGATGTTCCCTCTCTATTAGACACCAACTCTTGGGTTGATCACAATTTAGATCAGATCTAATTATCCTCGGGTCTATTAGGAGAGGGTCTGATTGTCCTCGGGTCCCTTTCGGATTGGGTCTCTTTGGGTGTGGACAGACTTTCCACAGGTCCGTTTCCTAATGGGTCTAAAGTTTTTGACTTGTGAGGAACTCTAGATCTTTCCACAGGCAATGAAACTCAAATGATCCCCTGTTCTGCGCCCTGCTTCACATTCAGAGTTGCGCACATTCAAACTGGGAGCTGACTCCAGTACAGCCAGCAGCGTTGTTAGTGCTTTGCTCAAAGACGGCACTTTCATACCTACATTACCACATTTTTTAAAATTACTCCACGCATGTTTACTCATGATTTCAAACCAAACACCTAAGTGACCCTGTAAACATTTGTAAAAGTTAAAGAAATATCTTTATTCTTCTTCGGTAACCTTCAGTCACACCGTTTGGCACCCACCCTCCAAAAAAAAAAAAAAAATCTGTTGAAGTTAAGAGACCCGCAGATGGAAGCCGTGACACGAAGAGAAAGGAGTGCAGGTGTCAGAGGCGATGCCACCAGATGATCAGCTCCCTCCATGACATTTTCAACCCTCTGATTTATAACGTGCTGCAAGAAAACACGTCTCGCACATCTGAACAGCGCCCACGATGACATCTAATCAGATGCCAGAGGAGACGATGGTGTCAGAGCTTAGAGAAAACACACTGATTCCCCACCGGCTGTATTGTCACTAAACGCTGCTTCTCTCTATGGACTGTAAATGATTTAATTTGAGCGCCAGATGTGGCGTTCAGATTCTAGCTAGCGCTCGTCGAGAGAGACAGAGGGAGGAAGAGAGAGGGAAAGAGAGGGAGGGATAGAGAATGAGGAAATGACAGGAAGGAGAGAAACAGCTTGGCAGACCGACAGTCAACAGCAGCCCAGGCACTTGACAGAGCTCTCAAACACCATGATTGTGTGTGTGTGTGTGTGTGTGTGTGTGTGTGTGTGTGTGTGTGCGCGAGTGTTTTTTTCCCACTTGTGTATCATGACAGCTGAATGAAAATCAATCTGCTTCTACATCTGCCATCTTGAGTGTCGGGGAGCGCAGATGGGCCTTCCCTGTCACACTGAGCTAGCTGGCAGCCAACCAACTCAGGTCTTTCCACCTCTTCTTTCCTCTCTTTTCTAATCTCGTCCTCTTCTTCTTTTCCCTCCTTCTTCCTCCTCTCCTCTCCTCTCCTCTCCTCTCCTCTCCTCTCATCTCCTCTCCCCCGGTCTTCTCCACACTAATCAGATGCCAGGCTCTGAAGAGGAGTTTTTTCCTGAGTTGACGTCTCCAAGTCACTCTGACAGCAGATGTTTGGGGCCTTTCGAAGCCGCAATCTGGGCTCTAATCACCCTCATTGACGGCTCCGAGGGCCCCTGTTGCAGCTCTGAATGGCAAATTAAAGCGTTTTTAGATAACGTTGGTAATTGGCTAAATCGTTTATAAGCCCGGAGATCACACTTTTAATCTGCAGCCTAACATGACGGATCATGAATCCGAGACAGATCTCGTCCGCGTATGTTTTGTGGCGCGTTTCCTTGCCCTTCCAACCCATTTTGGTTTCTTTCCTGATGTGTTACACTATGTTTGATTAATGATTTGCCCATCAGATTAACAAACGCTAATCGTTCTCCCCCGCTGCAGTTTGTCTCAGTGTCAGGCATCCCCGCTATCCTCTCTCCTCTCTCATCTCCCGAGCCCATCTCATCTCTGGCATTAACTCCATTAGCCTGGTAATTGGCTCTTAAAGCAGCAGCCACAGACTCCGAAGGCCACTTAATGTCCATCTCCTTCCCTTCCTTCTCCTCTCTTCTCCCCAGTCGATCATCTACCTTCCTCAGTAAATAGCATTAACTAGTCCCGCATAGAAATCTGAGGCCATATTAGTGTTATCCTCCCCTCTCAGCCTATTGCCAGGCTTATGAGTCCCGATCGTAAGAGATGATATGGCTAAGTGGATATTTTTTTTCTCACATCACTCCAAAATGGGGCTCCAAATAACCCCCAACTGTCACAGATGAATATGTAAATTTTGCGTATGGAGATCTCCCTCCATTTTTTAACCGAGCCAGAGAAACTAAATCTGTATTTAAAAGATGTGGATGTGGAAATTCAGCTCATCATCCCCCCCAACGTGGGCCTTGCTTTTCATTTCCTCACAGAAGATGAAATAAAATGTGAAGGTATTTCTCTCAGAAATTCAGACCGTTGAGGCAAATAGTTTTCATCCACAATGTTTCTCTGTCTTTAGTGGTTTAGTGTTCTTTCAGGAGGCTCAAAACGCCAAAATCCACAGGTTAAATGCACCAGTACGTTGTTTGTTTTTACTTACTGAACCCTGGGGTTAGAGGTCAATCTGTTTTTTATGTTATTGTATCGTTCAGTTTAATTCTACTAGAGCTTTCACTTCCTGTCTATTTATTTCACGTCTATTTCTGCATAAAATAGATAGACTACAGCTACATTATGATTGATTTCTGAACTATTTTGTAACCTTTTTAACCGTTTAAGGAGGTAAGAAAGGGATTTTTAAACCTTTTTTTGGTGCAAAATGGTTTGTAGCTCTACATAAGTCTGGGTGTCCTAATGTGTGAACTTAAAGTCAGATCGACACTTAATGGGAACTAAATTCAGCTGCAAACAGTTGGAAAAAAGTTGGGTCACAACTTGGGGTCAGGACCCCTCCAATGTGTCACACGATAAATCTGAGGGATGGTAAGACTGTTGGTCAGACAGGAAAGGAGAAAAAAACAACAACATTGCTCTCCTACATAAATTTAACTAAATGTATATTCATTTTTTCAGACTTTTTCTTTCTTTGCTTTTTTCTTGTGAAATAAGAAAATTCAGGCAATACTGAAATACTACATTTCGATGGGAGAATCACTGCTCACAACTCATAGACATATGCAGCCTGCAACGAGGGGTTGCAAGTAGACACTGTTATATTTTAAGCAATCACAAACCAGAAAGGGTTGGGAACCACAGTTCTAGATGGCTTAAGCTGGCTAAAATAAAAATATGCAATAATCTCTTTGTTCTTTGTGCTGTTATGTTCCATGTGCGTGAGAGTTCATTCTTGATTTTGAAAACAGTTTGACCAAAAATAAAATTTAAACTCAGCGTCCACTTTACTGGCTTTTGCGGGATCACGTTTTCTCACTTGTCATGGAGTATTACATTACATTCTAATATTATTTTATTACAATACTTTCAGTTGCTTTCGTGGTCTCCTGTGTCTAGGTTTTTTCGGTTTGTTTACTTGATGATTGTCTCTGGGTTATATTTATTTAAGTATTTATGTATTTGTGTACTGGCTACTGCAATGCAGGTTTTCCTTGAAAGGACAGTGAAGTGAAGGGACCACTTATAAATACCTCCACCATTTTTGTCTTCATTATGAAGAAAGTAACAGATGATGGATTCTACTTTCTTGTGTTGAGCTACTGTACATACAGCAGTATGTTTTACTGTGGCCAGTAAACTCGCATATGTTTGATCACGTCGTGGTTTGGTATATTCCTTTCAGAAGCCATGGCGCACCAGAAACCTTGGACTACATTCACGCCGCAGCTTCTCTGGGAAGCTCGGTGGTTATTGTTTAGATTAATTACTTTCCGACAGCATCAGGACTTCTACACCGATGTGGGTGACAGGCCGAAAGACAGACAATCCCGTCACTTTACCGCATGTTAGATACCAAGGCTATGCAGAGGAAACATTTCCCTTGTTGTTTACACTCTCTGATGATTCTCTAATCCTTCAGATCCCTCCGTCTCTCCATGAAACATTGGTGTCTCATCTTAAGGGATTTTAGAAACAGAGTAATTAGTTAGCAATAGAGGAGCTGTTGGTGTGAAATGATAGCTGCCACCGCCCTCCACCCCCACCCCAAGAGAGAGACAAATCAATCAATAACCTGCTGATTTATTTCAAGTCCTTATCGTCTAATTTAATTGCTGGGTCTTTTGTATGTGTGGAGTTGTGGGGGAGGTTTGCGGTGGTGTTGCGGGGGAGATAAATAAGGGGAGGGTTGGAGGGATGTTGCAGAGTTGAAGAAGGAAATAAGTTTTTTTTTTTGTGTTGTTTTTTTTTTTGTATTTGTGTGTTCATGTTGTTTATTTTCGTCCATGCGTGGCGGCGCTTTGCCGGAGGCGTTTCAAGACACAGCTCTGTTCGACAGCCTCTGCAGTGTGTTTACTACTGCAACACTGCCTCCATTGGTTCATAACTCTAGAAGAAGCAGACACCCACACACACACACACACACACACACACAGGAGAGAAAGACAGGGAAGAGCAATCCTTCCACAAATTATCAGAATGAAAAAATTTAATTAGCAATATAAATGCCAGGCGGAGTACATTATGTGCAATTGTCTTGCTATCTTTCCAGAAATTAGTCTTTTAAAATGAATTTGCTGTATTAATCATCTCCTGAAATATTTTTTTGATCACTGAATTAATAGTTTTGCGTTGGGGGGCTGTGTTTTTTTTAGGTATTCATTGACATAGGTGATTGCCTCTTAATTATGACAGCGTCCTCCTCCTATCCGCGCCTATTAATTCCTGTGTTGTGGCGTCGCGGCAGCCCGCTGCCTGGCCCTGTATCTACTAATTACTTCTCTAATTGAATTTGCTCTCTGTTGCCAGGCTGTTTTTTAAGTGGCTGTTTGTTGCCGGGCCTCATTGTGTCTTTGTGTGACAGCTAGCTGCTCGCTGCCTCGCTGACAGGAACAGGATGCACCCTCTCTCTCTCTCTCAGTATTCATGTCTTTCCCTCTGTATCATTACCTATACCTCCCAGACCTATGTAGTGTTTCCAGTATAAATGAAGGAGGGAAATTAATTAATGAGAAACGCTGAAACAATTACACGTCCCTCCCCACCCGCCACTGCCCACCGCCCTGCTGTCATTGGTTCAAGCCTCTGTAGGATTGTTGTGACTAAGAGCCCGCCACTCTTCAACCACCAATTCAAGATGGCATGTCTTTGGCAGGATGATAAATAGCATACAGGCGAGTTATTTAGCTCCTGTTCCATCAAAACACAGCTCATCGGGCCTCAGCTGGATGTCAACTTTATTCTTATTTGACAGGAAGTTGGATCTTCTATGTCTCTAGTTGAAATGACAAACCTGGTGTCTGTAAGATATTGATCTTAACAATTTAGAAATATGGCCTGAAATCTTGTTTTTTTTTGTTTTTGTAAAACAAATGAAAATTCTACCTTACTGCATAAGTGACACAGTGTCAAATCAAAGCAAAAGCCTTGATTCATACTTGTTCTTGGTACTGCTGCATTCATCTAAACTAAAACTGCATCTAAGTGGTATTATGTCTCCCTAATAGCAGAATTTCTCAACTTTTTAGAAAAAAATAAGATCCCAAAACCTGAATATGACATCATTTATGTACTGTAGTGTATATTTTTTTTGCAGTGAAGCAAGAGCAGACTGGTATAATTTAATTGAGGATCCTCTGGCGATGATAACCTTGGTTCTCTGTTTTGGTTTTCACCGCGTCTCAGGAAAAAACACTAAAGAGAGTGTATGGGTGTATTTACCACAGTAACTGATAAGAACCTGAGAAAGACATTGACTGATCGATTGTACAGACAGAGTAACCATAGAGGGGCAGACACAGGCAGACCTGGCCCAGGGAGGGCAGGCTGTGCTGTCCATTGTGATTAGATATTCCAGAAATATTACAGAGGAATTCTTTCCAAAATTTGAAAAAACAATTTGCCCCGAAGTCTGACAGAAAGGGAGAAAAAGAGAGAATGTGCAGTGTTGGCAAAATATGTCACTTCCTGCCACAGCAAAAGAAACAACCAGTAGGACACATACATATAGACACATAGACATTTATAAATACACTTGTACTTACTATATTCTACTTATCGCCACCATCTCTTTTTTTTAATGTTGTTACTTATAGTCTAATGGCTATCTTGTATTATCCCTACTATTAACATTTCTTTATTTTATTTTATTATGAGTAGATTTTCTTTTGTTATCACTTAATGGGATAATGGATCTCTGGTATTATCCCCACTAACATCTCTTTATTTTATTATCAGTAGATTAACACTTGCATTGTTAAAGTCAGACTGAAATTGTACCAATACTAACTTACTTACTTATACTACATTATTTTATTTCATTTATATATTTCATTATCTATTTTATTCTATTAATTAATATTGTTATTTTTGTTAATTTCACTCCTTAACATTGCCTTTTATAATCATAATTGTGCTTTGGCAAAACACACAACAACTGAAATTGAAATTGTATGTGTCTTCTGGCAGTGAAGGCTGTTTCTCGGTGCCGTCCTTGGTGGACGCCTGGCGAGTTAATTACACAAACATCCCAATCTGCCAATTCAATCAGGTTTCTTTGACCATGAGTGAAGCTCAGTATTGCAAACCTCTACCAGATTCTCCCTGGGCCATTGGAAAAAGTACTACCCCCAGTGCAAGGACTTTCTTTGTAGCCACAAACTGTGGCTGAAGACTAAATTTGCACCCTGGTTCCTCTGTTCGAAATGTAGGTACAACTCCTGAGCCCATGAAAAAGTTGTGGAAACAGGATGGTTGTAACACTCTCAAGGCTTGTCTTTGACCAATCAATGAAACTCTTTGCAGCAAACTGTGTCCTGATAGGCTCTTAGCCATCGGAAAGTACTACCTCCAGAGCAGGGCCTTTTTTGGAGCCAGAAACTAAACTTAGACCCTGGTTCCTTCGTTCAAAATGCAGGCAAAGTTCTAAGTTCTGGAAAAGGGCTGTTACGTAGCCTGCTAGAGCTCCAGCTGTAGCTAAGCTCAAATGTACAATTACATGAATGTGATGGACATTAATACAAGAAAATTATGATTTTACAAACAAAGAAAGAACGTGAAAGCATGTTCTTTTTGTGTGTGAGTTCTGAAAATGAAGTGATAGGAGATGTGTAATAGAAATACAGACTCTTTGGCAGCCAATCAGTCGTGAGGCCTCCTAATAGACAACAACTTCTAGGGTGGTCAGACTCATAGATGCAATTTTTTTTGAGAAATGTACACTTGTCCTCTTTCTCTGTTCAATGAAAATAGTCAAAATAATAACCCCAAACTTTTGGTTGCAGCAGGATGTAAAGCAACATTACTACCATTGTTATCGACCCATCTTCAGTCAAACCCTCCTATTACCTACATCCCAACTCTCAGCATCTTCTCCTCCAGCCTTCAATCCATTATCCTCCTCTCCCTCGTTCCCTTTATCCTCACCCAACCTCACCCTCTCAGTTGTCTTTGTGAAAACTTTCTCTCCTCCTGTCTCTCTTGATATTGATCCCCTCTCTGCCTCTCCATCCATCCATCTCTCTCTCACCCCTCCTCTCTCCCTCTATTGATCCCTCCCTCCCTCACTCTCTCTGCTTGCTGCTATCTGGCTTGTCCTTTGTCTTCTTATCGAGGTTTCAGGGTTTATTCTGGCTGCTGTTATTGACAGGCCTCTCGCTCCACGACCAACTAATGCATTCCTAATCCCACCTTTGTTACTCTGGAATGTTCTCTCTCTCTCACACACACACACACACACACACACACACACACTCACACACATACGTTATGCCACTGCATAAGTGTGTGTAAGGTAAAAAGGGGCCACGAGGATGTTGATCCCACCTTTCTATTTGTTGGGAAAGCCATCTATCAATCAAAAAGGGCCTGCTGTCTGTGTGTTTTTGTGTATATATACGTGTGTGTGTGTGTGTGCGTGCACGTGTGAGCGTGCACGTGGGTCTTGAGTGACAGGCCGAATCGTGGCTGAGGACGTTTGATAAGGTTGTATTGTCGGTCGTCGCTCCCTCTCCTCCCCCTCCCTCCACACCTCCCTCCACACCTCCACCTCGATAAGAAATACATTCGACTAGAGCTGATAACGGTGTCAGGAGCTGCAAAGCCCCACTCTAAAGAGACACACACGCACACACACACACACACACACACAACGCCACGGGAGAGGTGTCTTTCTTCAAACACCTTGGCTGTAAATGATACTCTCAACAAACAGGGACGACAACTCAGGGAAAAAAAAAGATTCAGATATCGTTTGTATGTGTGTGACAGACGGTGTGTTTGTAGGGAGAATGATGTGCGATATGGTTGGAGGATATGCTATAGGCTTATTGAATAAGGTCTTAGTGATAGCCACACTGTGTGTGTGTGTGTGTTGTGAACAGCAGAGAAAGAATACAGTAATAGGCTTAGAGCGGCTGAGGCAGAGTGTCAGACTTAACAAACAACACATTGCTCTCAAAGACTGACTGACAGCTGTCTGTGTGTGTGTGTGTGTGTGTGTGTGTGTGTGTGTGTGAGCATGAATGCGTGTGATTCAGGTCTAGGTTGAACACATGTTGTTGCGCATCTTTGTCCCGATACACAGCAGGTTTTTACAATCGGATCTTTTTCAAAACGTCGTCACTGCTGTTTGAAACGTTCCTCACAGAGGTTAAAGGGCATCACCACCCAGCATCGAAAGGCCAGAGTGAAACTGCAGCCAAAAAAAAAAGTGTTATAATCACCTCAGAGACGTCATCACCAAGTAAAGGCATGTCATCGCTGTGAGTAGAAATGTCCTCACTGTGGCGAAAAACATTATCACAGAGTTTAGAAAGGTCATCACTGTAAGCGGACGCATCATCACTGCGACAAAAATGTCACCATCATGAGTGGGAACGTTATCAGCAATGACAAAAATGTAAATGCAATGACGTGTTCGGAAACTTTTCCTGTTGGGACCAGTTTTCAAAGTGTGAATTGTAAACGCACCCTCTGTATTTCCAGACTTGACCCTGAGATTGGAGGCGTGAGGTCTGCTTTCATAAAGTTCTTTTTCTAGTTTTAGTACTAGTACTTTTTGTCACTTGAGACTGTAAGTATTGCAGGGAGCAAACACTGCTTTGTTGATTTGATGTTAAATGTGCTGAGCTTAGTCTGTTAATCGATTAATTAATTGGAAGAAAATTTATCTTTCAAGCAAAAATGCCAAAAATCTGATGGTTTCAGGTTCTCAAAAGTGAGGATTTGCTGCGTTTCTTGGTCTTACATCATAGTAAATAGAATTATTTTGGGGGTTTTAGACATTTGCTGTACTCCAGGATATTGTGGTGGGCTTTTGCTTTCTGATTTTTTACAGACCAGACGATTCATTGAAAGGCAGATTAATTGGTCTGTACAGAACGTGGGTTACGGTTCCCTGCCTCTGCTGTTGTGCTGTGGCTCTTTTATGGTTGGATTATGGGAAGATGAAGTGGGAAATACATCACTACTGATCTTCGTGCATTCAAGCTACCATGATAGCAAAGCGTTGATAATTTATTCAATAATTCAAAAACATCCCTATCTGAAAAAAAATTCCACCAGAGTTGACTTGACTTAAACTTAAAGGGCTTGACTTAATAGGCAGTTTAATCTTATTTCTTCTATATGTAGGAAATCCCAAATTCTGACTTGTAATGTTTTATAGAGTCCCTTTTGTTGCTACTGTTGGGTACCCCTGCCATTTTCCAGCTCTGATACTTTTGATTACATGGAGTTGGGTGACCTCAGCGAATTATCATTGTAGCTCCACCCAACTTTGACCCGAGAAGAGGTCCATCCAGTCAGAGTAACTTACAGCACCTGTGTGGGCTGACAGGGCCTGTAAGCAGAGGTGGAAGAAGTACTCATCTTTTGTTTGCAAGTCCTGCATTCAAAATTTTACTTAAGTAAAAGTCCAAAAATATCAGCATCAAAATATACTTAAAGTACCAAATGTACTCATAATGCTGAATGGTTCATTTGAGAATAATGTATATCATGTTATTGTATTATAGTCATTACAGCATTAGTGTGTACATCACTTTAATGTTGCAGCTGGTAAAGGTGGGATAGATGTTAATTACTTTATATACTGCTGGGTAGCTTGTGAATTTCCCCCAGGGGATCAATAAAGTCTTATCTTAATCTATAATAATATATCATCATTTATTGATTGATTATATGTTTATATATTATTAATCGGAATCTGCAAAGTAACTAGCAACTAATGTTATAAAATAAATGTAGTGGAGTAAAAAGTACAATGTTTACCTTGTAGTGGAATAGAAATAGAAAGTAACAGAAAAAAGAAACTCTCAAGTACTTCAAAATTGTACTTAAATACAGTACTTGAGTAAATATACTTAGTTACTTTACACCACTGCCTGCAAGAGACACATGCATGTGGGGATTTGAAGGATGTGGTTTTAAACATACGTACTGTATAACCATTCGTCTGCAGTGACAGAGAGTCACTCAGGTTTATGAAGCAGCTTCAAGAGTATAATTTTAGCTTGATTCAATAAAGACTATGACTATAGATTATACACTAAATATACTGCAGTGGCTGTTTGGTTTAAGTGTGAGTAAGTTTTGTGATACAAAAAATCCCCCAAAACAGCACTTATTTAGTTGTTTTTTATTTGGTTAAACGTGATAAAATCTAGGGGCAATATTTTAAACGTGATTCAGTAACAGATTGTATTAAATGCAATATATATTTCCTGATTGGTCAAGAACAGTAGCTGAACATTTCCATGTTTCATCCTCATTTTTATGCTTGCTAAATAAACTGCTGGTAAAATAGGTAGACATGCTCATATTGAGGCATTTGGTTAGTGGTTTAATACTTTGACCAATACGTGTCTTTAGATAAATAAAACATTACAAAATGAGTCAATCATGCAATACTGGCTTCAAAGTTTTACACTGATATAATAGGAAACTATCACGGAAACATGAAGAACATAAAGGTGATAAATTAAGATGAAAACCTAAATGAAATACATTTATGTTGACACTTAAAATTTGCGATGCAATAAAAAATAGATAAGAAAAGTAAGATATCACTTAAAAAAACTAAACTGTGTTCAGAAATGGGAGGTTGACAACATCAATATGTTGGATATTCACTTCAGAAAAAGAAAAAGAACACAGAAACATTTGCACAAGTCGTCCATTACCGCAGTGAAAGAACAGTGACCTGTGAAGAGATTTCAGGAACAGGGCTGGAGCACGAAGGAGATAAAGGATAAAGATAAAGAAAGAGTGAAATTACCAGAGGGCAGGAGAAAAGAGGGTTATTGTGCATGTGCATTAACAGGGTGTATGATGAAGTTAGTTTTTTTTTGTGTTGTGTGCAGTGACGAGGGGCTAAGGAGTCAGAAAGAAAGAGGGAGGGAGGGAAATCAATGGCAAATTACACGTGCTCAGCTGGCCCATTGTACAGTATAGCCGCTATAACCTAAAGAAGGCACTTCCAAGATGATGCAGCCAAATGGTGGATGGACTCCAAGATCATTTTTATTGATTTTGAGGGGCCGTCAATAGAGGCGAGGGAGGGAGAGGGAAGAGGAGGAGGAGGAGGAGAGTGCGAGTGTGTGCATTGTAGGTTGGGATGTGTGTCACAGGGCCAATACAATACCCCCAGACCCCAGCTTTTTGTCCTTGTCCACACATTAACAACACACCCTGTCCCACTGCTTTTCATTTACATTAGTGCCTGGATGGGCGAGCGAAGGACACAGAGACAGAGAGAAAGAGAGAGAGAGAGTTTTCCATTAAAGAACTGGTACAGCAGCAGATGCCGGCATTGTTTGGGTTCGGGAGCCCAGAAATATTTGGTATTGGGGCTGACGATGTGAACATCAGTGGAGTCATCTAGTTTTCCACAGAGATAGACAGAGCTAATAGGTGTAACGCTGTTATGAAGATTGGATTTTATGGTGTGTGAGAAAGAGAGAGAGCAGAGTGATTTTTAGGTACTTTAAAATTACTGAAGACCAAAAGAGTCGAGCTGTGTTGAAGCCTGGAGCCCTTAAATTGTCCAAAAAAAGCTTTTTTTTCATTCTTTGTGGAGCCTTGTTATCTGGATGTGATCAGAGTCAAAGTAAATGTATTTGTTGTGGTGATACAGAGATTTTGGCAAATGAGTCCCTCGGACTCACACACACACAAAACTCCCACATCAAACTCACATATAATGCCAAATAAAAGAGGATAAATTAGAAAGTGAAAAACATTCTGTTGGCATTTGTCATTCTATATAAATGGCATCAATATTAACTCATGTTTAATTACAATTAGAATATGTCAGCATCGTTAATTTCACTGTGAATTTAATGATGTAATGTCTACAATCCTTTAATGTTTCATATTTGAGTTCTGTTTGTTCAGGGCAGGATTCAGTGGTAAATAATCCAGCAACTGGTTGGTTCACTGACTGACTGAATAATGAGCTTCTGTGTGTGTGTGTGTGTGTGTGTGTGTTACATGATAAACCGTGGCAGCGTGTGATTTTGATTCTATTAGACGGTGTGTGTGTGTGTGTGTGTATCACAGAGACACATGGCAGCACTAAATGCAGCAGATGTTAACCATAGGAGGTTAAAACATGACAGCTTGGAGCTCTTCAGTAGAAGGCAAACACACACACATACACACACACACACACACACACACACACACACTTTCACATTAATACATGATGATAATCACTGGAATGCAAGCAAACAATAATACATAGAATAATACAAGCAAACACGGCAGCAGTTCACAAGTACGAACATACTCTGGCAATATGTATGCGCTGGTGAACACACACGCTCTCACACACACATGCACTCATTTACGCAGCATAGACAGATGTTGGCATCTGTTGCATGTACCACAAACAGAAGAACAGAAGTGGTGGAAGAAACACTGAAATTATTTGCTTAAGTCAAACCAGCAGTACCACCAAAAATATACAATTTTTATTTAAATATGCCTTTACAAGTAAAAGCCCTACAATTTTTCCTTAAGTAAAAGTACACAGTACTTGCAGTATTAACTGCAAGATGTACTTACAGTTAGTCTCAAAGTATGAGCACTTGGCCCCTTCCAGTGTGCTGGCTATAATGTAGCTGGTCCAGGTGGTGGTGAAGCCCAAATTTTACTTTCTGAGTCTGATTATTTTATATACTAATGGGTGTTTTTAATCTTTAGAAATGTATAATATTTTAAGATTTTGTCTCATGTGAAATTGTAATCTGGAAAGTATTTGGTTTCCATTTGAATGTTATGCACATTTTAAGCAAAATTTCCAAAAGTAAAAGTGGCAAAAGCAAATTAATCAAATATTGCAATGCAAATATTCTCAGGAGAGTGTTAAATGGAAACATAATAAACCTTTTTCCCAGCAGACATTTTGACTAGTCATAGAAGAAAAAAAGCACAGGTGTTACTAATAACATCAATGATGGCTCTGTTCTGTTCAGGTGTCCCAGTAAGCCATGACGGTGTGACAGAGTGAGCCAGCATGCAGAATACCAGAACCCTGAAACTGAAGCAGCTAAATGGAATTCAGCCATCATTCATTTATTTTGTTTACACCTGTGCTTTTCCTACTGACATGTCAAAATGTCTGCTATGAAAAAAGGCACATTAAAAGAGCACTTGTAAATAACAGAATCTAGTTGCTGTTTTTTTTCCAAAGATGTATTTATGTAATTTTAATAAATTAAAATGTCTCCTCCGTGTTGGTCAGCCACCCTGTTTATCTTTAATTTTTGTGTTTTCTGGCTAATGGAGGGTGGTAGTAACAGGCTGATTCTACATCTACAGTAGCAGAAGTGAAAGCATGTCCTGCAAAAATATCTTTTTACCTTTCACCTTTAATTGCATCTTCTCTTTATAGCGTCTTCATCTCAGGCAACCAATAAAAGCAAAGATTTCTGGCATTCACATTCAGGTTTTGAATGCACATATTCCAAATGCACACACAAACAGGTGGATGTAAACATGTTTACGGCCTGAAGATGCTCTTAGCGATAATGCTATTTTAATGGTATCTCTAGAAAAAAAGCCACATGCTCACACTTTCTTCTCCTGCAGCCATGACATTATGCCTTTGAGTGAATATTCTTATTGGGTCTCTGAAATGTCACACTTTCTTTACCTTTCACACACATGCACACACACACATTGCACGCTCACACACACAGACTTAGGCAAACAGCCTTGATGTATTTTCCCGTGGACCTCAATGCATTTCTGCGTCCTTTATGAGCTGGTTGTGAAATTCAACAGGCACTGTTTAAATAGGATGGAGACAAGTGTGTGTGTGTGTTCAGGGAGTGTTAAGTCACGACTCACTCTGACCACAGAGTTTGAGGCCTTCCTGAAACACACACACATTATCGGTGAGGTGCTAGGTTTCTCAGCCTGAAGATAAACACTGAACATTTATGACTACTTCACTTTACAGCTTGTTGACTATGTGATTCTGACTGTCTGACATTCTGTAGCCCTGCTGGAGACACTGTAGGGTGAAATAACTTTGTGTGTGTGTGTGTGTGTGTGTGTGTGTGTGAGCCCGGTGTTGCAAAAAAGCAAACAATCCCATTCAATCAGCAACTTTGTGTGTGTTGGAATTTCGTGTTTTACAGAAGTGTATTTGGTCGCTAAAGTAAACTATTATGATTTTGTGTTTGTTTTAGCCAACACACCTGAAGCTTTACCAAAACATCATACCCTGCATTGTTATAAGAGACAGACTAATGTTGCCTGTTGGACACAGTTTTTAAATGGCGTCCAGTTGGACCAAGGAAATATGAGCCTCAAACAGTTCAAGTCCAGTCTGAACTCAGATATCCAACACATTTATTTGAGTGTCTGAGTGAAGGTGAATATTAAGTTATTGGCCGAATAGCACATCATGACTACTGATCTTGCACCAGAACTAAAATAGGACCCTTGACCTATATGATGTAGTAAAAAGAGATAAATATCAAGCAATAAAAGGTGAAGGTGAACAGTGAAGTCAAGCTGCTGTAGTGCTTTACAACCATATACTCAATTTATTTTGTGAAGAATATCTGTATCTTTCTGGCCCTAAAGATATTGTGTCTGTGCAGTCAGCGAAGCCTCTTGGTGAATTCATGAAGGCATTTATTTTCCCTGTGTAACTTGTTCAGTAAACCTAAATAGACGATGAAAGCAGTCCTCAAATATTTACGTGCATGTAAGGAGTGTACGTTTCTCAAGGTGATGCCCTGCAGTAAATACGACACCATACTGTGACAGCAAATAGACAGCTAAGGCTTACAGGTGACTGGTGGTGAAGGTGAAGTGTGTTTGGTGCACGTCAGACAGTAATGTCTCCACATTGTGTTTTTATTTTCATTTTGTGTAGTCTTCAGTTTGCTTTTGCTCGTCACAGATCGTGTCAGCATCAGACCACAGTTCCTTAGAACTGAAACTTCTCTTTGTTGTAGTCTTCTGTGTTTATACCTGTGTGTATGTGTACTGTGTAAAAGCCAGGGGATTGTCCTGGTTCATTACCAAAGCACTGCCATTCCCTTGCTAACCATCCAAGTCCACCACAGAGGCCAGAACCTGCCATGATCATCCTTAGACCTGGATAAACATCAAAATCCTCTCCTCTCCTCAGTCCTCGCTAATCAGATGTCAGGCTCAGCCACTTTGTCAGAAGACGAGCCAACATACTCTCAGTGTGGACCACTGCTATCTGTGTGTCCTTCTGCCAAGCTTAAATCTTCCTGCTTCTCCTGTTGCCGCGGTGCCTCTTTACCCTGGTGACCATGGCTTATATTCTCCCTGACACACATTGAAACCAGTCAGCATGAACATCGATGTTTGTATTTTATTTTTCTACTCAGAGAAACATCACTTTTGCTTGTTTCCGACAGCATCAGGCACTTGAAAGTATTTTTATTTTTTAACTTTTTGCAAGAGTGCTTACTGGCTACTGGCTACTGGTCAGAAGATGAAATTCAAACCAGTCCCCGAGTCCTCTTTGAATAATAAATTGATGGATTTGAAAGTTATTAGATCCCAAAACACAATCACAGTGGCTTATAAGAGACAGGATTTTACAACTCCGAAAGGTTATCACGGTGACAATAATTTTATCCTCTTTCTCGGTTAACAGTAGAATAACACCGTTCACGTCACAAAGTAATTTACCAGGAATGAGGGCCTACCATTATAAATACATGTTCAAATCTACAGAACTTTATTTAAACCTGATTTAAGCTGATTTTTTGATCATAAACAAGCTGTAAACACAAGACCAACATATTATCACTTTCCAAAGTTGATGGGACAGATGTGTTAGCAAACCTTTTTACACATCCAGCAGACGCAGAGCAACGTTAGCATTCATTTTCAGTTGTCTGTGTGTGTGTGTGTGTGTGTGTGTGTGTGTCCACCTATATATGTCCAATATAGGTCTCCACCAACTACAGAGGATAATATCTGTCTCTTTAGCTGCTAAATGCTCCACTATGATGATAAATCCCTGTGTGTTTGTCTCTACATGCGACCCATTTCACATACAAGTAGTCATTTAGTGACTAGTAACTTTGAAGCTACTTAAGAGGAAATTTAAGGGCAACACTTGAGTTCAAGTGGTTCAGTGTGTAACTGCGAGGGATAAGAAGTTAACAATAAATGTCATCAGTCAGTGTCCTCACATGTATAGCAATACAAACATGTGTGTATGTATCTGTGTGTGTGCAGGCGTGTGTGAAGGTATCATCCCGGCTCGGTAGCAGCTAGCTAGCAGCTAAATGACTCTCCACACTTCATTAGCGGCGATGAGGTGAGCTGCTCATCTCCTCATTGTTAGCTAGCGCTAAGCTGCAGTAATCCCAAACAAAGGGCCGGGGCCTCGCAGCAGCCTGCGTGGATTAGACCGCTTTCTAGAAACATCCGAGAGAGATTCATTCTCATTCAAATTGGCCTGTAAACAAAACCAGCGGTGGCCAGGAGAGAGAGGAGAGAGGAGAGAGATGAGTGTATGATGGAGTGAGTGTGAAACATCTTCTACGTATACATGTGTAATATAGCTGCAGTTTGTGTATGTGTATGTGTGTCTGACTTGTGTGTGTCAGTGGGTTTTTAGACGCTCTACAATCAAAGAGTGTGTGAGAGAAAGGCCTAAAAATAGATATAGAGTTTGAATTTGAGCCTACAGAATATTTAAAATGACAAAAAAAAGCACATTTTCTCACTTACTTCTGGTCTCTAGCCATGCACATAGTTTTGTTTCATATGTCCAGGTTTTGAGATCTCTGTCTGTGAGACTTCTGGTGTCACCCCAACACAATGGAAGTCAGTGGAATTTCAAGTTTGGTGCTTCACAAAATTGCATTTACGTTAAGCGTTGTCTAATGCACAGGTGCGTAGGAAAAGGAAAGTGAAATCAGGTATTCTGTGGATTTTTACATATATTGTTTGTCTCATTAAGGATGTTTTTTTTTTTCAATTATTATTATTATTTTAATGTGTTTGAGATGTGTTTCCCCTTTTGATTGGTTGTTGCAGCTTGTGGCTTTATTGTAAAGTTATTGTATATACTTTATTGTAAATTTGATACCTTTTGAAGGTCCATGCAATGTTCCAACTCTAATAAACTTGCTGACAGTGTGCAGGAATCTAACTTTTAAAAGATTCATCAGCAACGTTTCTTTCTAGGGTCAATGTCCCCATTACTCTGGATAATCCACAGAACACACTGTCAACAGTTTTTATGGGAACTATTTATTCAGTAAAAGGTAGTTCCGGTGCAAACTGTTACAGTGAGATGTGTGGATTATAAAGAGCAGTGGTTCCCAAACTTTTTCAGTCGTGCTTCCATTTGGAAGCTGAGAAAATAAAATAAAATCACAATTTATTCAGAGAACACATTTTCCAAATGAATCAGATTCAAATAGCTTTTTTTAGCAGCAGATATTTTGACTTGTCAAAGCAGGAAAAGCACAAGTTGAACCAATAACTTGAATTAACTTTAACTCCGTTCCATAAAACACTGATGTTATTAGTTACACCTGTGTGACTAAAATATCTGCTTTGAAAAAGGTCTGTTCAACTTTAGTTTCAATCCACATTTTTTCTGATCCAGAGTAACTAGTACATGTTTGGGGAAAAAACATTTTTTTGATGTGATTTTTTCAATATTGTGAGCTCCACAGCCAAAATTCCATTCACTTCAATTGTACTGGGGTCAATAGACACTAATCTCAGACATGGATATCTCAAAACCTGGCCAAATAAAAGTTATCTGCTCTGACCCTTTTCAGCAACTGACCATTTAAGCATTCATCCTTACCTTGACAAACCTGTGGTAGCTGCGTGTTGTATGTTGTGAACCTGCTCTGGTCTATGTGTGTCGTCAAGCGACCGTCAGTCTGTCACGTCTGGTTCTTCTTCTCCTGTGACAGATGGCTGCAAACCAGATTCAGATGTTTTCATTTTCTGCTCTTTTGTAACAGGCTCTGCGGCACATTTTTAAAAGTCACTCAAATGACGAGAGTTGCCCTTTCAGCCAGTCTGCTAATCTGACTTGATCATTAATAACTATCAGTCAGCTCAGTGAATAAGTTATTTTAAAGTATGCTTCTTCATCTGGCTGATCTGGTGTTTCGATTAGATGTTTTTGGCTTAATTCTGCCCTGAAATGCCACCAAATGCTCTGGCATATTAGCCATAAATCACATTTTCTGATGCTCGTCAATTTTACAAGTAATCAGTTATTATTACTGGTTTTGATCATTATTAGCTGTCAATCAAATGAATTGAGTTAACTGTTATGTAAATCAACATTTTAATGTGATGTCAGAGGAATATTTAGCTGATCTGATGATCAGTCTTCCGTGTTGTCATGTAGTATTTGATCAATCCGCTGATGATAACCATTGTAATTTGTTGGTTTATAATGTCAAATAATCTCACGTAGTCATTAGTGACCATCAGTCAACGATTGTGGTTTGGTTGTCATGAAGTGGCCCTTAAATGGTGCAAGTTGGCCTGTCATCAAGAATTTAAACATCATATCCATAAATGCTAAATCTACTAAAACGTCTTTTACTAGATAATCTAAGTCTGTAGGAGTGACTGCATGCACTTATCCTCCCGACCTAATTTCATATTTAATCTTAAATCTAAACTGTCCTCTAAATGTTTGGGTTTGTGATTCATTACAGAGTGATGTTTAACTGGTTCTTTAGTTGGTGTTGCGGTTTTATTCCTACAGTATATCTGATCTCTGTATGTAGAAAACGCTACACAGATATCTTCTTGTTAGTTCAGAGAGGTGTTGATGAAATGTGCCTGTTACATTTAACTGGTTATTGTAAGTCAATACCTCCCCTACACACCTGAGTATGATACCACTCTCCTGGTGCTCTGATGAAGGCTTGTTTGGTGAAATGCATCGGACTAAAGAATACAACACTACAGCAGGATTATTGAGAGACCTTTTCTGTTTTTAGGGTGTTGCTATCAGATACCATGCTACTGTTATATATAAAATAGCTGTGGTTAACCTGAGTGTGATTTATCTGCAGTTATTGCCTCAGCTGTCTGACATCAGTTTCTACAGCCTGTGTGGCTTTCTTTTGCTGTTTTTGACCAAACACGTGCAAGATTCTCATGATTATCCACTTCCTTGAAAGAGCCATATGATGAGATGAGATGAACATGATGATAATGGTTCAGTTCATTTAATAAATTATTCTAATTTCATAATTAAAGATATATCTACTATTTGAGAGTATTTGACAAACAAAACAGGGAACAAAATGACCAAACATACATTAGCTGTTTAGAAACAAGAATGAGAGTCTACAGCCACACTAGCAGCTCTGTGAAGCGAGCATCAGCATGTTAACATGCTCACAATGACAATGCTAACATGCTGATGCTTAGCAGGTATAATGTGTACCATGTTCGCCATCTTAGTTTAGTGTGTTAGCATGCTAACATTTGTTAATTAGTGCTAAACACAAAGTACAGAAGAGGCTAATGGGAATGGCATTAGTTCAAAGTACCAAAGTACTGGACAGAGTTTTGATCCGATGGCGGTGCGAGAGGAAAAGTCAGTGGATCATCAAAGTTATTACAATTTATCCTAAAGTAGGCATGAATGTCTGAACCAAATTTCATTGCAATCCATCCAACAGTTGTTGAATTGTGTTTTACTCAAAATCACAACCTCATGGTGGCACGAGAGGAAAAGTCCGTGGACCATCAAGGTTATTAGGATTCATCCTCTGGAGGCCATGAATATGCATCCAGTAGTTGCTGAGATATTTGCCATTTCCATCCTTAAAGCCGTGTTGTTAGCATGGCTGAAAAATGCTAATTTTTAGAGTCAAATCTGTTTCTGTTTTGCCTGAACTTATTCATCTATTAACACTTACATTATTTAAGTTAGAAATCCCACATCTGTTCACATTAACCATAACTTAAAAGCACTCTGGCTAACAAGAGGAATGGAAACTTTCCGTATATATTCTGTTTAAACTGTCTATGCTGCATTCTTCATCAATGAGATGCCAGCAAAGTTTGTTGTTCTGTAAATATCTCACAGCTGTGCCTGCGTGTCTTTCCTCCTGCCTGGTTCCTGAACAAACAGCTGCAGGACTGACCAACCACCTCCCTCCTGGTGGTCAGCATTTTAGTATCTTTAAAGCTCTAATCCTCAACTTTACAGTGTCTGTCCAGCACTTTTCAGAGTCTGACCGTGTCCGTACTACAGCAGATACGTTTGAAAATGCTGTTTACATATGGAAATTTATGTCCACACTAGCATTTTCAAGTCTTTTTTGAAAAGTTGTCCGTCCACATTCACCGAAACTTGTAAAGCAACATCAAAGCTGTGCATTGCATCATCTGGTAGAGCAGGACAGTCACAGGCTGGTTACTTTGCTGAGTATGAGCAAATACAAACTTTGTCCATCTACTGTTCACCTACTGTTCTCCATGATTGCATATTCTGTCTTTCAGTATAGCCAAACTCAAACTTTAGTTGTTCACATTGACATATTTTACTGTTGTCAGACAAGTAAAAGAGTGTAAAATAGGAATTTAATTGCAGCTTATTAATGCCAGCTCTTCAGCCAGGTGAACTGCACTAAGAAAAACACTTTTTTTATACTGCAAAGTTCAGATCAGAGATCACAGAGGGTTGACAGTGACAGAAAGCTGGCATGTTGTTTGTTACTGTCTGTCTTGTCTGTGCAGATGTATCCATTCTGGAGAGTTTTATCCAAAAGCTCTGTTATAGTATAAAAATACTGGCTTCCTCTGGAGATGAAAATATGTGTTTTAAAATTGAGTTGGCTTAGTTGGTGCGTTATTTCATCAAGGTTTAAAACAGCAAACATTCATGAACTTATAGGCGATTGCATTGTTGTAAAAACCACTATATTAAAAACTTATTGTGACATATATTATAATGACATTTTGAAATTCTTTCGATGTGTTCTGGAAACGTATTAAAGATCCCCTCCAGACATGTATTAAAACATACTGTATATACAAATAGTCTGCTTGGAACAATAATGTGTGTCTGATGTGTTTTTTTCCACAAAAAATGTATATTTTCCACATTATAATCCTTAAAAAGATATCTACTCCTTCTCGCTCATTACAAATTCCAGATTCTATAAATATGCAAATTTTGTTCATTTCTAAAGTTTTCCTGCTGGACACAAGATGTTTCCACCGTTTGCACCGGCAGCTTCAACTTTCAAACTATTTGTTATGTCACAAATCGTGCTCGTAGGCCTGCCCCTTAAAATCTGATATTCAGTGAGCACATAGAAACTTTCCACTTTCAGAAGATGAATGCGAAACATCTTTTTAGTGTCAAACTCTGCACACACATCATTCTGTACAGTGAAGCTCAAACATTCAACTGTAGCAACAAGAAGAAAAACATATTTTTGAGTGAAGGGGAACTTTAAGAATGAAAATGAAAATATAAGCAGACTTGAACTCAGTATTAAACAGACTTTAGGTGATGCTGTGGCCCAGCATGAGCTTCAAAACATGTGTTACTTTTTCTGCTCAAGGGCAAGTATAGCAGTGTTAATGAATGGATATTTATGTGTATGTGGTAATGTTTGTGCGTGTGACATGATTGACAGTCGGTTGGCCACATCTCCTTCAATAGGCCCCCCCATTTTCACTGATTACTGTGTCAGTGTGTCTGTATCACACACACACACACACACACACACACACACACAATACTATGCAGATACACAAAGGGAGAAAAGCCCACCGTGGATCTCCCATCAGGCCGAGCGGTGAGAAAACGCACAAAACAGATGCAGCAAATGTGTCCACTCTCATGCATATGGAGATACTAACAGGAGTGTGTATGCGTGTGTGTGTGTGTGTGTGTGTGTGTCTAAATGTGTGTGCATATGTGTGTATGTGTCAATAGGCAGATTCAATGTAAAACGCATTAGCATTCAGTGATGATCATGGTCTTTCTAAAGGCTCTCATGGTGCCACTGGTCTCTCTCTCTCTCTCTCTCTCTCTCTGGCCTCTGTGGATGGGTTTATAATTAAAAGCTCTCTAATATGAGTGGTATGTCTGTCTGTGATTTAGACTATATGGCACAGATTGATCAGATAAAGAGCCAAAGTCATATTTCTTTACTGCTAAGCCTATTCACACTGAGAGCACTGATCCTCTCTCTCTCTCTCTCTCTCTCTCTCTCTCTCTGTCATCCTCTCTCTTCCTCTGCTTTTGTGTTTGTCTCTGAGGCTTTAAATCTTCCTCCAGCGCCAATTCTGCTGCTTTCCCTCTCCTCTTTTTTTTTTTCTTTTTCCACAACCTGTCTAACTGACTACAGTCCTATCTGGTCTTTGCTGTGGTGCTGCACTTCACTCTTCCAAAGATCACCTGCCAACAGCTCTGTGTCTTTGGATAGGTCGACGTAGATGTAAGTCCCTCACAGGCTCAGTGATATAGGCATGTTGTGTATGAATACACAGTGTCCACGGACGTCTCTCTCATTTTCAGTTTTCATTTCTGTAGGTGGCGCTCTCTTGAGTTTTTTTTGTTCAAAAGAGTGCCAGCCATCAAGGCTAGAAGCTGCTGAAAACGACTAAACTCTAGAAATGTTAAATGCATCACTCAGTCTGTGTGAGACGAGTGTTTTGCAGCAGGTGAAAAAGATTTCATGAACTGATGGAAATTCAGCAAAATAGGCATTTATTTATGAAAATAATAATGCAGATTATTTATTTTAAAAGCCGTTTTAAAATCCATCTGTCTCTATTGATTGTGTAAAGAAGCTGAATAACTGGAAAAAGCTATTTATATTATATGACATGACATGGAGGAGGAAGTGATTTAGTTCAAACACATGTGGAAGGGCTTGTGCTCTTAAATTCGGGCTTTTTAGGAAGTAATGTCAGCTGCGTGTAGCAAAGTACACTGAAACTTTAACCATTTTGTCACCTTTTGCACATGTAACAAAATGATTTTCGCATCTAAAGAGCCTCGTGTTGTTGGGTTTTTTTTTGTCAGTGTCCGAGTATTTTTGATTTAGTTAACAATTATGCTTCCTGTGTGGCGAAGGCACTTGTAAGATGCGAGGCCTTGTCCTTAAACCGCTGTGTGTGTAAGTGTTGATACATAAGTGTGATTGGTATAAGGCTGAGGGATAATGGTTGCAGAGGGAAACCTATTCTGTGTGTGTTTACTTGTGTGTGTATCTACGCCCGACGAGTTGAAATGGGATTCTTTGCTCTCTTCTCCTCACCTCCCCTGTCCTCCATTATTCCCCCTTTTATCCCCTCTCTCTCCTCTCTGCCCTTCCCTCCATTCATTCCTCTCTCTCTCTCTCTCCCCCTCATCCCCTCATCTAGTGCCCCCTATCTTCTCCTGCTGCATCCCCCTCCAACCTCACCCTCCACCCCTGTGATAGACAGGGTGTCCTCACCTTGTAACGATCAGTGACATCCAATATGTTTGGCTTGGGATCATCCCCTGTGTGTCCATTGTGCTTTCTGTTAAACGCTTTATTGATTAGCCATGAGTTAATTACAAATTACATCAACTGTGGGCAGACTGAGGTGGCTGGTACATGGCTGCAGGATCCATCCTGGAGGAGCTGACTGCACACACCTGCAGGCATGCATCTCAACCATAGCAGGTTACATTAGTCTACCTGAGTCACCCCCCACCCCCATTAACATCCATGCATTTATGACATTTCACAGTGCCTTATCAACGCTTTAAGGGCATGCAGTAATTTCTGGGCGACTGTAGTGAAAAGAGTAGAAACACTATGCGCCCTGAATACCTAATTCTATCATGCACAACTTGACTCACCCTATGCAAAATTATGAGACTGTGCCAAATCCACAGCAGACCTTTGGAGGCTAATGTATTCTGGATTTAAGCTCCATTGTAAAATCCATAACACGCCTGCACCTGACCTGCTCTGCTGCAGCCCCAAAAACAACCTCTCACCTCTGACTTTTGCACAAAGTTAAGAAATGTAAATAATACTAAAATAATAACAATAATATTAATAATAATTATTGTTGCAACCTGCAACAGCAAGCATTTTTCCGAGCCTTTTTCCCTTTCATGCCGTGTCAGTTTCTCTTTGACATTGCCGTGTACTTTGTGCAAAAGGAAAAAGGAGCGAAAAAAAATCTTTATCAAATCCCCATTCTGAGGCTTTCAATGAGGCAGGCCATTACCTCACTGGCGCTTTTGTTCGGCCTATACAAGAGAGAACAAAATGGTTATTCAGGAGGACGCTTTAGATTTTTATTGTGGGCTCGCTATTCACAAAGAGCACCGTTATTGTATTAAAAAGAACCATCTGTGGCAGAAACAATGGCTTCAAATTATCTGTGAATACCCAGTGAACAAAATATAAAGCTTTTTCCTGCTCATTATGTGGGCTAAGCTAGGGGGTGGAAGATAGGAGAGGAGAGGCATAGACTTTGCTATAACTGACTTTTGTTGTTCTTGCTTGCATTCTTCTCCTTTTTAAATCGGCCCCCTTTTCACATTGTGTGTCGCCATAAACGGCTTTTCTTGTTGCAAGGCTCGCGGAAAGAAGACAGCGGAGCTCCAGACAGACAGCGGGGCTCCACGGGGCTGCACGCCGGCCAAAGCGCGCCGGCTGCCGGATCGAAACCGCGCGGACCGGGGAGAGGGGTGGGCATACGGAGGTTGCAGTATGGACGTTTCACGGCCGGCGTCGGGAGCTCTGTCCCGGACAAAGTTGAGGCTCCCTCGCCGGAGGAAGCGAGGGGAAGACATGGAGGAGGTTGCGCGAAATGGCATCTTGTTTTATTTCTGCCAATCAAGACGAGAGGAAGACAACTCCCAAACTGGCAGTAAGTTGGAGTGCGGTGGAGAGGAGAAGCCCTGTGTGTGTGTGTGTGTGTGTGTGTGTGTGTGTGTGTGTGTGCGTGTGTGTCGGTGTGTACGTTAGTGTGTGTTTGAGTCGGTGTGTATGTAAAACATGCAGTGTTGTGGAATGACACCGCATGGCATCAGGAGCTTGACTGACTGCCTGAGTTGTTGTTGGCCGGTTTGCTTTTCAACATACACAGAGATCATTTGTGCAGACGGAATATACATATCATCAAATTTGACATTTGTTTTCTTGATGCAATTTAATTCTACGTATTTATTTTCCTCTTTCTGTTTTTATTTTCAACAATTTTAAATAATATAAGGTTTGAATGACAAATCAAACAGAACCCTGCATTATTTTTTTACTTACATTGATGCGCTTTTAAAAGATCATTAGAGACATTTATTTAATTTTACTCTACCGAATATCATGTTTTAAATTATATTCTCACTTTATATTTTAATTCATTATAGCCTAATATGTTGAACGACATCTTGTCAATTTTACATCCTGAAAGACGTTTATGCTTTATGCTATAATTTGATTTATTGTAGTTTATCATGGCGCTCAACCAAATATTGATCCAAATATTTGTCCAAATCTCTTTAGGAAGGAAAACAAAAAAAAAAATCATTGGTGTGATCGAAAATAGAAAACAATTGTATGTATCTATTTATCCCGAAAAATAGCCTTTTAAATGTTTTCCACAATTATTTCCAAGCAGGATTTATTAATGTTTTGATAAAGTATTTCCCTGACTGCGTCTCCAGCCGCTCGTACGGCCCCTAGTGGCAAGAAAAGACAAGTTTATTACCATTTCTCCTGAAATCTGTCTCTCTCATTGCCATGTATAAATTATCATTTTGTTTCCCTTTAACATAATTAGTCCATTTATAGGTTCTGACATGCGTGTATTTACATTTTATTTGGATGAACTGACATGCGCCAATATCATCGCGATCGGCTCAGAAATGGTATTTTGGATCATTTTACTTTTAGAAGAGTTCAAAGACGACATCCTTCCTGCACACACGGCTGTTGTTGGAATAATTTTTCACTTATATTGTTGCTCTTTTCTGTCGCTTGTTTTTGCAGTGCTCCTGTCACCTAAATTTGTGCAACCACAAAAACAGTATTTTGATAGCCTATCACAGCGTGCTGCTCGCTATATTTGCTGTATCCATCCCAACCTGGTGTAGCAGGGGGCTTACAAGTGGTCCGAGGGAGCCGCCCCGCTAGTTCCTCCTGGTTTTTGTCAAACAACGGCTTTAATTCAGGATGATTGTGGATGCAGGGCCATTCCCGGCTGGATGGGGCCTGCTTTCAGAGGGCTGCAGGGCCCCGCTGTTCCTTTATTATCATAAGCAGATTAGAGGTAGCGGGGAACACACTCAGATGCAGATAGCAGCCGAGCGGCCCATTTCAACCTTGCATTATAATGGACCGAGCTGCATGTGTCGCCTCTCGCAGCCTATTAAGCACAAGATGAATCTTATGTAAGGTTGCCGGGGCCGGCATAATGAGAGCACGGGGGCTCCGCTCCTCCATTTATTATCAAATGACTAAAACAAAATAATAAGGCTTGATCTATTCACTTTCAATTATGATTTAATCTAGAGACACGCATTTAAATTAAATTATTTCAGGTGTATGTACTTGATCTATCTTTAATTATTGGGATTGTCTGGCTCGCAGATGCAGACAGGCAGATGTGTGGATGAATACCTCGGGGTGCTTCTCACTTCTTTTACGCCTGCTGCTGCTGCTGCTGCTGCTGCTGTTGTTGTTGTTGTTGGGTGATGAATATATTTTTAAGAATATATATATATTTTTTTTAGCATTTCCTATATCTTTAACCGAACTTCTAAAAACAGCCATCCTATATTTCTGCTCTGTACTTTGAGAAAAACCTGTCAAGCATCTTTTTTTGGATGCTTGTAGTTCCCCCTCTCTCCAGTAGGCGTCGCTGGTGTCACGCAGCAGGACGCCTTGTCCTTTAGATGGAGATTCAGGGGGAGGAGAAAAAAAAGGCAAAACAAGGGGCACCAACACGTCCAACCTCAGAAAAACTTTTTTTGGGGGGGAACATTAAAACCATATGAGTGAATTATTTAGCTTTAAATACGATAATGCTGGTTTCATCTCCTAATAATCGCAGTCTGCTCGGTTTGATCCAGACATAAAGTGAAGCAGGTGGAGGCCGCTTTTCATTCACACTAATTGGCTGACACGCTCGTTCAGGCTTATATGAATGAGCTGTGCCTTTTGTGCAAACACACTTTATCTTAAAATATTCCTCACCTTTATTTCTCCTCCCCTCGTGTCCCCGGTAGGCCGTATCCCACCCCTCCACCACCACCCCACTACAAAGCCCTAACAACAACAGCAGCACTGTGGCAGTGGAAGTGGAGTGGAGTTGGGTCTTTGTCCGGACAGATGTAGCGACAACATCCCAAACAAAAACCGCTTATTTGTGCTGAGATGAGCCCGTCTGCCTTCTGTGTGTTGGCATTCAACTTCACTAAACAAAAGGACTGGGGGAAACATCTTGGATTACCTTTCCTCTTTTCAACGCTAAAAACCAGCCGTGGCTTCCCCCTCTCTCTCTCTCTCTCTCTCTCTCTCTCTCTCACTCACACACACCACCGCTATTCAATGCTTTGAGTTAACTAACAAAGTTTATTTAAGTGTTGTTATGTTATTGGGCCCGTAAGTGGGGGGAATTAGTGACTTTTTGATTTTGAACAACAGCGATGTCACGGGCCGGGACTTAATGCTGCACCCACCTTCAAGATAAGATGCCACTGACACCATTAATGTCAACATTTGATGGATTTATTTAACCCTTGTTATTGATTTTATTCTTATTTTAATATATGCGACCCTTTGGACTTTGGATTTGTTGTTAGAATTTAGGTCTATACTCATTTATATAACAAATAATAAAATAATGTCCTTATTTATTATAAATTCTTAGGCATATTTTTTTTATTTATTAGGAAACTTTTTGTCCTATTTTACGCATAAAGTTTGCAAGACGACACTTTCTAATTTCCTCACAAGAGCCAGCAAGCTTTTGCAACTCCCTTTTACCTCTGTATAATGTTATAAAATGTTCATATATTCCCAGAGAAATATCTCCTAAAGCCTGGAAATAGTAAATATGTACTATGTATTGGCTCATATGGACAGCCTGAGTGTGCTTATGTGTGTGTGTGTGTGTGTGTCTCGGGGCAGAGCAGACCCCGCCCCTTTATGCTAATTAAGGCCTCCCATTGGTGTGTCAGGGGAGGAGGCCGGCTCTGATTGGCCATGTCGAAGCCATTTATTCACTGACAGCCCCGTCACATGAATGGTTGTCTATTAACTTGTTCAAAAACTATCTGGAGTTGTCAAGGCTCAGGCGGACAGAAGCGAAAAAGTACAGTTTGTTGATGCTTTTTCGGAGAAGCGACGGGAGAAGTTTTGTGGACACAACATAGCAGGGACCTATTGGGAGAAGGCTCTTTGTCACACACACTCTCTCACACACACACACACACACACACTCTGACACACACTCACTGAGAGGGAGAGAGAGAGGGAGAGGGAGAGTGTGTGGAGACGCGGTTTGGTGCTCGTTGTTTTTGTCCAGAGAAAAGTTGCGGAGAAAATCGACAGGTAACTTTTAGCAGCAGCCCTGCGCTCCTCCTCACTGTCCTGCCGCTGGCTTGTGGAGTTTGTCTCCGTGTTTTTTTCCCCCTCTGCTCGGGAGCTCCAACTAAAAGCTGTTCCTGATGTATAACATGATGGAGACTGAACTGAAGCCCCCAGCTCCCCAGACCAACACGGGGGGCTCGGGCAACACCAACACGTCCGGCACCGGCGCCAACCAGAAAAACAGTCCGGAGAGGGTCAAGAGACCCATGAACGCGTTCATGGTGTGGTCCCGGGGCCAGAGGAGGAAGATGGCGCAAGAAAATCCCAAAATGCACAACTCGGAGATAAGCAAGAGACTGGGCGCAGAGTGGAAACTTCTGTCGGAAACCGAGAAGAGACCTTTCATCGACGAAGCCAAGAGGCTGCGGGCCCTGCACATGAAGGAGCATCCGGATTACAAATACCGGCCCCGGCGGAAAACCAAGACCCTCATGAAGAAGGACAAGTACACCTTGCCCGGCGGGCTGCTGGCTGCGGGAGGGAACGGGATGGGATCTGGGGTCGGTGTAGGGGTCGGGGCCGGTCTGGGCGGTGGGGTGAACCAGCGGATGGACAGCTATGCTGCGCACATGAACGGCTGGACCAACGGTGGCTACGGCATGATGCAGGACCAGCTGAGCTACCAGCACCCGGGGCTGAACGCGCACAACCCGAGCCAGATGCAGTCCATGCACCGCTACGACATGAGCGCCCTGCAGTACAACACCATGACCAGCTCCCAGAGCTACATGAACGGCTCCCCGACATACTCCATGTCCTATTCCCAGCAAACCACGCCGGGGATGACCGCCCTGGGCTCCATGGGGCCCTCCTCGGTGGTGAAGTCCGAGTCCAGCAGCTCCAGCCCGCCCGTCGTCACCTCGTCGTCCCACCGGGCCGGCCCGGGCTGCCAAAGCGGAGATCTGAGGGACATGATCAGCATGTACCTGCCCGGGGCGGAGGTCAGCGAGCAGACCGCCCAGACCAGGCTACACATGTCCGGGCACTACCAGAGCACCGTGCCCGGGACGACGATCAACGGCACGCTGCCGTTAACACACATGTAAGAGACACAAAGCAGAGAGAGAGAGAGAGAGAGAGAGAAAAAAAGAACTTTTATAAGAGAAACGGTGGACTATTAACGTTGGACTATTTTTGTACAGAAAAATTTCGGGGTGGGAAAAGTTGTATAGAAGTCTCCAGGAAAAAGGACACACGACTCTTTTTTTTGTTTCTTTCGTTTTATTCTAAGGAAGCTCTAGAGGAACGGTAGAAGATCCCCTCTTCACTGGTGGATGAAGTTTGGAAGACTAGAAAGTGGGAGTCGCAATCAAATGTTTTATTATTGCAATCACCTTTTGTACAGTATTTATCAAAGAAACATTACAATCAGATGAAATTGTTTGTTAAACAGCAAGAGGTTGCATTTTTTTTTCTTCTTCTTTTTTTATATAAAGCAACGCCAGTTCTGCAAAAAAAAAAAAAAAAAAATTAAAAGTGAAACTGTCAGAACTGCCTTTTATATGGGAGCGATCAGTTATGCTCCTTTATTACTGCAAACATTGGAAAGAAAAGGGACATAAAACGAAGCAGGTAATGCTGTTTTTTCATTTAAGGTCAATATTACTAAACATTTTAATTTCTTTACGACAATAAAAAAGACTGAGAACACTTTTTTTTTTCTCTCATACAGCTTAAAATATAGGTTGTTAATTTATATTTCCGTCTCCCACTTTTCATCTGTTAGAGGTATGACGCTTGTGCTCTTTATTTTCTAATTGATTTGTACAATTTCTGTATATTTACTGTGATATTTTAAGTTTTTATTTCAAAATTCATTCCCGTAGTTGTATTTTAAAAATTGTGGCCTGTACTCAGAAGCCAACCACTCCATGTATATATATACCGGAACTAATACCATCCTTATAACAGTTACAATTTCAGCTGAGTATATTTTTTTTCAATATGCAGTTTGAAATGAATAAATTTTGGAAATTTGGATACTTGAAATTGTATGAGTTTTGATTTTATTTCTCTCAGTCACTTTATGTGTGCAGGCAGTCATCACATGTTGAGTTGTCATCTGTCTGTGGAGATTTTCTGTCTTTCTTATTATTTACTGTAAATGTAACACTGACTTTTTAATATAAAGTATTAGACTTTAGCTAACAGAAATAACCGTTCTTTTGGGAGGGGAGGGGGGGGGGGGCATTGCCTCTTTTAAAATCTATTGATGAAATAATTCAGCTTGTGTGTCGTGGTTAACCACGTTTCTATTTTCTAGTGCCTGCGGATGGCCCCATCAAGCCAAAGTTTGTTGCCTGTTTCCTAAAAAAAGGGGAAGAGTTTTCCACCCAAATGCCCAACATCCCCAGGTATAGACTGTCATTTCTCCTCTTCTATAATCATTAAAAAATATCTATAATAATCAGCATTGGTGTTGAGGCCTCAGTTACATTTTAAAACATCTATTTTAATGTAATACTGCATTGACTTGACTTATTAGTATTTTGGGCCTGCTTTTGAATGGGAATAATAATTAGGCAGCGCCAATGCCAATACCTTGTTCATAAACAGGCATAAATCAGATTTATTACCCTCATTCAGTTATTTTAGATTTGTGTAAACTGACAGGAGGATTTCTGTCACAGGTGGATTTTATTTCCTAATGTTGACTGAAGCATATCTGGATATTTATGAGTATTTACAGCAGCCTAATCTCATGAGCTCTGGTCTTTTTTTCATGCTGTAACAGTTCCTCTTGTTGTTTGGTTTGATCTAAAAAGGTGTGTTACTATTTTATTTGGACGCTTTTCCTGCTGCTATTTCTTTCTCCAAATCACGGAGGCTGTTCAGTTAGGTCTAAATTGAAGGTGATCCCTCTTTGAAGGGAGGAGGCAGGCGAGCGTGGGATGCTTTTTTTCTCCCGCGATGCAACGGCTCCATATAGAGTGTGGCCTTTTTAATTTAATGTTTAATCAAACGGGCCCTGCTGTTTCCCGTTAACCCCGGCTCTCACGGTTCAAGCTCTCCGGTGACTCCACCACCACCACCCCTCCTGCCTTTAAAAAAAAAACACGGAACCGGTTCCAAAATGTTCCCATGCATCTCTCTGCCAGCCAGGCTGCTTTCTCCCCCCTATAATAATAATCCTTATGATGAGCTAACTGCTCGCTCTGAATTTAACTAACGGTTTTAAATCTGGGGGGAGTGTGTGTGTGTAGACCTATGTGTGTGTGCGCGCGCGCGCGTGTGTGTGTGTGTGTGTGTGTATGTGTGTGTACAGCGAGGTAGATTAGGGCCGTTGTGTCTTGCAGGCTGGGTCCCGGGGGAGCGGAGCTCACATTAACCGGCAGATGAATATTTGAAGAGGCCCCTCGGTATTTATCAGTCTACTGCTCTCTCTCTCTCTCTCTCTCTCTCTCTCTCTCTCTCTCTCTCTCTCTCTCTCTCTCTCCCCCCTCTCTCCCTCTCAGCCGGACCTTCTTCAAGAGGTCAAGGGATCGTTGGTTGCCCCATTAATTATTGATCCGAGCAGCTGAATTGGTTGTAATAGCCGAGAACACCGGTGATAAACCGATGTTTTTAAAAGGTCGGACGAGTAGACTTAGGCTATTAAGGCCATTTTTTTCTTTCCATGAACACCGGGCCCCTGCAGGCCCGGAGGCCCCGCGAAATGATTCTTTTTTCCCGGCTGAGCGCTGCACCTTTGATGTGGTGGAAAAAGCTTTTTGAATGAAGAGAACACTACTTGGTGTATTTGATGGTCAACTTTTATTTTCTGTGGAGTATCATAAAAAGCTGTGGCTTATTTGTAACGCCTGTAAAGACTGCATGTTGACACGATCAGGATGCTCAACTTTAGGCCCAAGCTGCTTTTCAGATGGAGAACAAACCCAGAGCCAAAGTATTTCACACTTGTACTGTGTTTTGTGTGGAACTGATGCCATTTCCTGAAGATGTTTTTTATTTGGAGAGGATGTTTTTGGTCTACTAAAACCTCACACGTCCATGCTTGAAATGTTTACTCTTCGTTCGTATTTTCTTGACAAAACGTGCCTTAAAAAAAATCAGTCTTTATAAAACAGTCCCTTCCCATGTGAGTGAGGCCAAGTAGTCACAAAGTAGGACACGGTAAATGTTCGCTCTGAAAACACTGATATCGCGCTATCTCAGTAGAAAAATATTAGCCCGCATACAGCCCCCGTGCTTTCCAAAATGTGATTTAATCTCAGAGGCGCTTTAAACTCGGTGGCGCTCCTGTTCAAACATTAAATAAAGGCACAGCACAGCCAGCGCTGCCGCAGGTGAAACAGGGAATCAAGTGTCTAAAATGTTGGACCTCATACGGTGATAATGTGACTGAATCCAGCGTGACACTTTCTGCTAATCTTAAAATAAAAGTGCTGTAAGGTGCACAGCCGTGATCTTTCTGACTGTCAGATCCACCTAAAGAAAAAAAACAACAAAACTCGGGTCCTCTAAAATCTTCAACGCGGACAACCAGGTGTGATTTGTGTGAAGCTGTGAGGCCCGGTCAAGGTGTTCCCCTACATCCCTTTCATGCATCCATCTCCCTACCCTCCCGTTCATCCATCCATCCATCCATCCATCTCCCCTTCTGTTGCTCGCGTGCAGAGTCTGGCTGTAGCTGCTCGAGGATATTTGGACTGCAACAGGTGGTAAGCGCGCGCCTCTGCTTTTTTTTTCTTTTTGTCCCCGCTTTAAAAAAACAAAAAAAGAAAAGCTCCCAGATGTTATCTATGATAACCTGGCGTGTGTGCGCGCGTGTGTATCTCTCTTTCAAGTGGCCTTTATCACAGCAGTGAAGTGTTACATTTTACAGGTGTTACACTTTAAATTTCTCACATAGACAAAGTTATTAATTCTACATGTTATAATAAAGCATAAAATACAATTTACTGTAGGATCACAGCAGGTCATGAACCAATTTAAACAATGTAGAGACAAGGCCGGGAAGCAGGCCTCACATAAAAAGTAAATAAAATAAATTAATAGAATTTTAAAAAAAGATTCTATTAGTCCACAATGCAAGAACATAGTTAGGTGTGTCGGTCCACAGTTTATACTGACCGCTTTCCAAATCTTATGTTTGTTGTTGAGATTATATATATATATATATATATTTATTTATTTTTTAAATTAGGTCAAATGACCCCCTCACCCGCGCGCACACACACTCACACACGCACACAAAACGAGCTTAGTGGCCTGTAATCCCACGAGAGCCACTTTCCTTTTTCACCGCGTTGCGGATAATAAGGAGGAGCGCGCATGACGTCATCCACACGCGAAGCGGTCCAATGGTCGTCCGCGTTTCCGTCGGTTAGTTTTCTTTAGTAGCTCTATATTGTGTCTTCTGTAGCAGCCAGGTAATCCAAGTTTCATCATGAAAACCATGGTGGTGATGTATTTGGCCTGTTCGACCTGATATATACAGTAGCAGTGGAAGCCAAATATATTAATCACTACACTAAAATGTGTATAGTTTAAAAATCATTCATTATGGACACAACCCTTTTCTCAAATGCCTACCGGCGAACAAATTACACACATGTCTGTAACGTGCTCTGACTGATTGACACGTCTTTTAATAGGTAGACAACAAATCAATATTTTCTGACGCAGTTAGTTTTTACACAAGATTGAACCATTATGATAAGTATTATGATAAGTACAAGAACAGAAACGTATTTATCATGTCGTTTTCCACATGTTTCACTATAATCATTCCTTTTATGTGAATAAGGCCACGTTTGGTTTAAATGGGCAAAGAAGAAGAAGAAGAAGAAGAAGAAGTGCAGGTTTGGCCTTTAAAGTATCCTGTGACATAAGTTACTATAATGTGTCTTTTGTCTAAAGGGGGGTAAAAACGCTAGTAAAGTGGATCTAGCCTTACTTTAGGACTGGTGCTGAACGAATGAGATTGAACACTTCTTAAAAATAATCAACCACACAGTGTTTGTGTTTTCCCCTTCTTGTCATGTTATTAACGACTGCCCGACATCTCTGCCTTCATCGCAGAGAAAGGCTGCGAGAATGGGTGAATAGCAAAACTGTCAGAGCAGATGTTTCAGCTGCGTGTGTGTGTGTGTGTGTGTGTGTGTGTGTGTGTGTGTGAGATTGGACCGTAGAGGGACTGAATGGCAGCCAGTAGCCTGCTGATCTAGCGCAGGTGCAGGGTAGGGAAGCGGGCGGTGGGTGTGTGTGTGTGTGTGTGTGTGGAGGGTTCTCTCTCTCTATCTAACTCTGTCTCTCTCTCTCATTCTCTCTCTCACACACACACACACACACACACACACACACACACACTCACTCCCATTGAATAGGACCACACACTGACACAGACCAGCATGCCATCAGCCTCGCGCTGCTCTCGGCCTGCATTCTCAGAGGCTCGAGGCCTCTGCGACGCCCCCCCCCACCACCCTTCCTCTTCCTCCCTCCTCCCCCTTCCTCCCCCACCACGTCACCAGCGGCTCGAGCTCCGTTTATCATTTCTGCTCATTGATGCTGACAGCTTTATAGAGCGCCATCATTAAAGGAATGCGCGGTTTGCAGTGGATCACAAAAAAACAACAACAGTTTTGTCTCTTTTTGTTTTTAATGTAACTATACTCACTGTCGGGCACAGTACATGTAGTCCAGTAATGCAGACTGTACGTGTTTTACTTCCTCCACTGCATATCAGAGCACTTAGGTGGATGTTGCTTCACAGATAAAGATTTTCTGTGTAAAAATGATTATATAAATAGCTAATAATGGGCCTATAGGTTAGAAACTATATGCAACAGTAGGCTAGTTAGACTCAGCACCACCTGCAAACATTAAAATGCTGGTTCCATGTTTATATAAAACACTTTTTAGCCTACATTTTTCAGCTACTTCCATACTTTTATTTAAAGTATTTTTTCTTTTCCGGTTTTTTTTTTTTTTTTTTTTAACAGTAACCATCATTAACTGCCAATCATTACTAACTCTGTGTCATGTCTGATAATTGTGGTCCTCGGCTCTGATTGGCTCTTGTTATGTTTTACAATCCATGTGGCTGCGTAAAGCCTTAAAAAATGTCCCCTGCTGTCTTTGTTTGGCTTGTTTATTATTTTGCTTCCTACCAGACAGCTACTGATTTAAACGAATTATTGAAAATGTGCTTTCATGCAACATTGTAGTTCAAAAGATGACTTGTGTTGGCCTGAGTTGTGAACTTCTAATAGAGTTTATTGATAAATTTTCAGTCATCTGATAACATAATGCCTATTTCTGCTTCTTGAAGAGATTAGCATATATAGGCCGGGAGAACGTGCACGAGAGGGGGAGAAAGAAGAGAGACAGAGGGGTGGAGGGGGGGGGGGGATTTTTCTCTGAGAAGCGCCGACAAACAACAATATAAGGCCTGTTGTACTGTAGCCTGCAAGGGAAATCCTTCAGCTCTGCGCTCAAACTGATCTGAGCTCCGCCATAAAAAGAACACGGCTCGCTAATAAATCAGTTGAGCTTATTACACAAAAGCGGCTATTACGCCCCAATTTTTAAGTAATATTACCCCTTTAGGCCACTTAGTATATATGCCTACTTCTTATTGAATTATAAACTCCATAAATTAACTCCTACTTCCGATATTCAGATAGATGATAATAAACCAAGATACCCCAAATTACACTGTTTGATCCTTAGTGCAAAATATCTAATTTCATTTTTGTGTCGTTTTTTTATAATATATATATATATCAAATCTTATCAATGTTCAGACTAATTTTCCCTCTAGTCAAAAAATGTGAAATGCAAGTGTCAATATGCATATTGTCTTATAACTAATACGAGTTAATACAGCCATAATGACAGTATAACGGCACGCTAATTGGCCTTTTTTCCTTCACAACAATGCTCCCAGATCAGCATCTCTTTATTATTTAATAACGTCAAACGCTTGGCTGGCTGTGCTGGCTGCTGAGCCTGATGGCTGCTGCTGGGAAAGAGGACAATGCAGCTCCAATTTAGGAGATCAACTCACAACCTATATGGTCACTGAAGAAAAAATAAAATAAAATACAGAGCGGGGAGAGGTGGACACAGGCTTTTGAGCAGTAAATTTGAACAGACTGAGTGTGAAAAGCCACTGTGGGGGGAGGGAGGAGGTTCAAACAAACCGTCTCTAAATCAAATCATAAATAAAGGCAATTTTCAACAATGCAGACATCTTTTTAATTTCATTCTCTTGGATATTTCCAGCTCTTTAGCTCATTCAGGCAGCTTGGTGCAACAGGTGACTGTATGGGACCGGCCCATCATGCAGCTACAAGTGAAAGTGGTGCACGCTCTGCTGGGCCTTTGTTGTCCGGAAATTTGGAGACTGTGTTTACTGATGTCCCTCCTTCGGGCCTGCATGGGGGGGAGGAGGAGAGAGGGCAAAGGCGGGGGTAGGCCTATAATCTGCACACTCAGAGTAAGCAAAAAGAAAAAGACCAAATGCAACACTTTCTTCATATCATTTTTCAGGAAAATCAATGCAAATTTCGGATAAAATCAAAGCCTGAAAATCGCATAAAGAAGGTTAAAACCTAAACACTGCAGTGATATCGAAAATATAAATTACTTGTTTATAATGGCCCAGCCCATAGACACAATATAAGACAATTTGTACGTTTTTGTCTTTAGACTTTGGAGCAGAACAACAATTTCCCTGCCTCCGTGCAGCACGACGCTCGTCTGGAACAATATCAGCGGGTTTCCAGGCTGATGGCCGGTTCAAGGAGCCTGGCAGACCCGGGAGAGGAGGGGAGAGGAGAACGGGTAGGATGCCTGGGGGAGACACAAAATCGTTGCTGGATTCACACATTGTCTTAAAACACTGCAGTGACTGGCTTTGTGTGTGTGTACAGATTCTGATCCAGTTGGATCAGAAGGTGTCGCAGCTGTGTTGACCGCCCGGCCCACAGCTTTGATTTTCGGCACCGGTCACTTGTTGAATCGGGGCGATTTTTAAAAAAACGCAGGTCTCGATTTTCTCCCCCTTCTGGAGTCAGTCATAATAATTATGTTTTTCGTTACACAAAAGTCTGCCAACGAAATTGCGGACACAGATAGCCTGCACTCAAAATCTGTAAGCCTTTATTGTTGTCTGAAATGTCGAGAAAAAAAACGAGAGAAATTTGATGTTTTGTTCCCTCATTGTGAACTTTATAGCCCACATTAGTTTTGATACTGATAAAAGAAAATGAGGCAGTTTTCTTTTTCTGAACTGTTAAAAAACGAAATAACTGATCGATTTGACAAGAATTATACATCAGAGGGATTCTGATGTCTGTTTTTATATCGATTGATTTTAATTTCTGCACGTGCACGCGTTGATTTTAGTGTATTTGAGTGTATCAGAGTGGACTGGTTTTCTATTTGCTGTTAGAAAATGTGTTTTTTGTGATGGCACCGCTGAGCTGGAGGCGTTCAGAGATTCCTTGATAGAGAAGGCTGTTGAGCTGATGGGACTGAATCATCATTAACAAACAGACACAGGACCCCCCCTCCTCCTCCTCTGGTCTAATTTCCCAGCATAGACACTAACCTCTTTCACTCTGTCATCAGCCTGACTCTCTCCCTCTCTCTCCCTCCCTCCACCACCGACTCCAGCACACAACAGCACAGTCCATTGTTCCCGGCCCTCCCTCCCTCTGGCCTGGCCCCCCCTCCCTCTGGCCTGGCCCCCAGACCCAACTGTTGACCAACAACTCCACTCGCACATTAAACGGGGAGGGGGGGTGGGGGTGCTTGTCCTATTTTGGAATATCACACATCCAGAAATGATTGAGAAAAAAGTGACTGAAAAAGGTGTGGCTATCAGTATTTTTGGTCGAATAGTGGAGGGGTGAAAAATAAAAGAAATAAGTTAGTTTTAAACTACAATATGCCATAATAAAAATAAACTGGCCTACTTTCAATTTTAAATAAAAACCCCGCTTATTATTTCAGCATATTTCAACGGTCCTATATTGTGCAAACAGTAGGATGTACACACAGGAGCCACAGCCTGCTCGCCTGTGCTGCGCGTGTTGCTTTTCAGAATAAAAGCTTTAGAAATGGTGTGGAGCAGTGGCTAAAAAAAAAGCCCACAGCCCGCGTGCCTTTCTAGCCCTCAGGGACATGCATGCGCGAGTCTTCTGAATGGATGCTGGAGAAACTGAATGTGTGTGTGTGTGTGTGTGTGTGTGTGTGTGTGTGCATACATGTGTTAGTGAGTGTGTCTTTACAATAAGTCTATCCATCTATCTAACCAGGTGTTTTGGACTATAATTATTTAAAATTAAAACTATATTGTAATTTTTATAATCCCAATGATGGGATTATGCAAAATCTGGATTCGTCAAATGAAAGAAAACAGTAGAGTGAGGAGGCCTATGTTAACCTTTGTGTTTTGTTGATATTGGCTTTACCCCCCCCTCATCAACCTTTTCTTTTTCTCTTCTTCTGCCCTTATTAAAACCCCAATCTGTAGAAAAGTATTGAAGCGGTAACTCTTTCTTTAGCAACAAACTGAGCTTTTTAAGTTTGCATGAAAGTGACAAAATATGGAAATAACCATGAAGAAGAAGAAATGCGTTTTAGCTGACTTCTGAAACACGTCACAAGTTCAAAAATCATGTTTATGAGCAATTCTCATAAAATTAGAAAAAAGTCATGAAGTATCAAGGTGATAAATAATGTTAAGTATATTTTTTGAGCCGTTAAAGAGTGCTCGAGGTGTCCAGGATCCCAAACAGAACTTAAATGTTTGGCTTTGACAAAGACTACTGTGTGTTTTAGTGTACAGTACATAGTTATACAGAATCTGGAAAACATCAAAATGTGCTTTAACAGCCGGCCTCTATGGACAAAGACACCAACATGAAGATACTTTAGAGAGTTTAACCAGTGCTGATAATGTTTTTTTTTATATAACTGCAGTTTGTTGAACTGTAGCTGTCTTCATTATGTGATTTAAGATCCCATTACAAACTTATTAACAGAAAGTGTGGACTTTAAATAAGACTTTAAGGCCAGCCAATGCTGCTATTATGTTAAATAAACAATTAAGGCACATTTAGATTTGTTTGGAATTGAAAGCATCAGCATTTTAGAGGGGATAACATTTCCACATGTCATTAGTCAAACACTGGTAATGTGTGTTTTGTTTTTAAGTAGACCCACAGGACAAGCTGCTAATGTGTTTTAAGGGTAGGCTTACATTACAAAGTGTCACAGAGATACTGTAGTTGTTCAAAGGCTTTGTCAGTGACATCAACATGACAGCACTCTCAGCTTCACACACACACACACACACACACTCACACACGGGCTATACATATACCTTATGTAGAACATCCTTCAGACAACACCCCCCCACACTTGTGTTTTCCCTCAGTCTGCACTTATTTCCTCCTCTTCTTCAAGAATCGGCACATCAGATAAAAGCATCTCTGCTCGGTGGGTGAAAGCATCCTCTAAATGTCAAATTTGCCAAATGTTTTTGTGCCAGGGGCCTCACTAACACACACACACACACACACACACACACACACACACACACTGAGTTTAGACCCTTCAGTGCTGAGATACTGGGCCGTTATAACACATCATGTTGACACACAGAACATCACCCCAGATTACACTCCTCCATGTGGAAATGTCATATCTCTTTCAGAAGTAAATTATTCATCTCACCCGCAGACCTCAGGTCCTGGTTTATTTACATTGCATTCTACCTGTTGGCTAAATGAATCGCCATTTCAGTATTATTAGTAGTATTCAAAAAATAAATTAAAAAATTATAGGTTACTAACATTATGTGGATAGAGAAACTACAACTGTGCAACCATTTGAATTTTGATTTGAATCCTGTTGGCTGTATTTTCCTTCCACAATTCAAATTTGTTCAAAAAAAGTAAAATAAATCTAATTTAATATGAGTGAACTGTGCAGAAAAACAAGTTTTCCTTATCCATACTGGTAGCATTGCCCACCATGGGGTTGTTGTCAAGAAGGAACTCCCATTTAATTATTAACCGTTTAACATCACGGCTCATAAAAGCTGTTACAAGATAGATTTACAGGCACCGTTAATCTTTAAGATGATAATAATGTCATAATTATATCACAGTTAATGCTGTAATGTAATCAGGCATCTTACAGTATCTCACATCTGTAATGTAACATAGAGCTCATTTAGACACTAAATATCTATACGTCAGTTTGTTTTGACTCGTTTAGACTGGCTGATATGAGTCAGGCAGGTATGTTATACATGTGGTGAAATAGTGTTTTAATACAGTATTTAAATGCAGTTACAGGATGTTCACAGCTGACAGTGTTGTGGCTCAAATCTGATCTGTTTTTTCTTTTGTCTTTTTTTTTTGCTAGAAATGAAACATGAAGTTTTGAAGACTGCCCGCACCCTTCTGTCTTTACATTTCTGCTTTTGTTCAGCTCCTATGCAGAGCAATTTTCTTTTATTAAGCGTAAAAAAAACCTCGTTCCCAGTCGATCATGTTGACTGTAGTGTAGATTTCAATTGATTGCATCAGTCACTATCGGGCTATTCTGGAGCATGGTGACTCTGAGGTCTCCCTCTCCCTGCTCTCCCCGTCTCTCTGACAGAAGCTGTTGTTGAATGGAAGAGTGGCCTCTTTCAGTGTGGGTGTCCCCTCGGGGCCAACTGGGAGAGATAATCAGACAGGACAGTTACAGACAGACAGGCAGACAGATGCAGCAGACTGAAGCTGTTTCTCCCTGACTCAGACCGAGGCACATTTGGAGGAATTTTAGAGAGCGTTTGTTATGAATTCACTTTTGTACAATAAGGACTTTTAATTTTGCAAAATGTGTTATTTTCTGATTTTTTCCCCCTTAAAGTCAACAATGAAGGGTTTAAATCCTGTCAGCAGGGAGGGTAATACTGTCTGTATAAGGCATAAACCATTAAAACACCTTTTAGATTAGATTAGATTAGATTATAATAAATCTTATTGGTCCCTGGAGGAAATTGGGTTCCTGCAGTAGAAAGTTCTACAGGGTTCACACAAAGTCTTAAAGAGTTTGGAAAATGCTTAATTTGAACCGTTATTCTATCAAGGTTAGGAATATGCTTGTATAAATATTCAAATGTACTCCTTGAAAAATGCTTGATTTTCAACATAACCTGGTGTTTCCGCTACACTTTTAATATTTGTTTGTTGTCTCCTGGCATTTATAGCAACAATTAAAGGCTTTGAGAGTCTGGAAATGTTTTGGTTTAGGTACCTTGAAAGTGGTTGTAGCACAATACTTTAAATAGAAGCAAAGCGTCACTTTTAGTCAAATTCAGCTTCACATAAGGCTCTACACTGTTGTTGTTTTCCATAAGACAGTATATTCATATGGCAATCGTGAGACCCTTTTTCAAAAAATCGAATTTAATTTCTGTTGTTGTCACTCTGCTCTTAACAACTCACTCCTTCTTCCTCACTTTACTCTGAACAAACCGCTCTTGATGCTGCTAGATTCACAAAACATTGCTTACCTGACAATACAACGTTAAAGCTGCGATTAAGTGGCTATAGATTGAATTTTTATCGTGTCGCATCAAACGTTCATAAAGAGTAGCAAAACAGACATTTATTAATGTGGGAAAAAAAATCCACTTGAGCTCATAATTCAGAAGATTGTGTGATCATAAGTAGCCTCATCTGTGGAAGTTTCCACCACAACGTTTTCCCGAGTACACCTGTATCTGTATGTGTATGTGGGTGTGTGTGTGTGTGTGTGTGTGTGTGTGTGAGAGAGACACAGAGAGAGAGAGAGAGAGAGAGAGGCATGGCAAATATAGGGCAGAAAAAGAGAGAGAGAGGTCTGGCCTGGGTTGGGTTGGGCAGGTCAGTGCAGCAGCATTTGATTGTAAATAAGAGAGGAGTCAGTTCACACGCCGATCAAGTGACTGCCGGGAACAAGCGAGCCATTTGAATCAGGTGGCTATCTCCCTATCTGAGAGATCAGAGCCCTGTCACCCCCCACACCCCCCACCTGCCTCCTCCCTCTGCTCTCGTCATTGTGTGTTGCGCAGTAAGGGACACACACACACACACACACACACACACAAGTGAAATGACATGTCCCTCCCTGCTGGCTATAAGGGCAGGCAGAGTGGCTGGATGAGATTTCACTGTCTCACGTTCGGGGAGGCGAGGAAAGGAAGAGGAGAGAAAGGAAAGGAAAGGAGAGGAGGAAAGTGGAGAGGAATACCCCCTGCAGTATTATAACATCCTGAAACTCTTCCTGTCATCGCCTCTGTTATGTGACAGAATCACTGCATGAAAACCATGTATAATGTGGAGATAACAGATGCTTTGGAATAATATTTTTTTAAGTCTTAAATCACTTTGACAAAGCCATACTGTATTTATTCTAATGTTTTTTCTAACAACATTGTTCACCACTCTATTTGAGTTAACTGCTCTTATTTATCTTAACCTTTAATTTGATCTTTAAACAGCGAGGAAAGTGAAATCTCTGAACTCTTATTTCCACTATCGACAAATAATTTTTTTGATTAATCTATAAATAATGCAAATCACAGTTCCCGAAGAGTCTTTAAGTTGCTTGTTTTTTGTCAAATGAACTGTCCAAAACCTAAAGATACAATGACATAAAACAGAAAAAAGCAGCAAATCCTCACATTTGAGAAGCTGGTTTATTTGCCTGAAAAAATACTTAAATGATTAATTGATTTTCTGTGAATTGACTAATTGATTAATCAACTAATCATTTATATAACTAATAATCCCCTTTGCTTTGACCACAACACTACAGGAAACCAGAGTTTTCTCTCTTCATGGTTGTCACAACAAACGCCTATGAAAAATGGATCAAATAAAACACGAAAGGAGACACACACACCCACATTCACACGTTTTTTTTATGGTGCGTCTTGACAACGACCCCCGGGGGAAACGATGATGTGTGACAGCTGCTGCCTGTTCATATTGATTAAATGACAGCCAGGATCATTTACCGATTTACCGACTGAAGGAGCGCAAACGAGCGGCGCAGCCCTGAGGGAGGGCTCGGGACTGTTAGCCCGGGCAGCCTGCAGTTTATGTTCAGTGAAAAAATCATCTGTCTCCCACAGTGTGACCCCACAGGACACACATTAGATTACAGCGTTTATTTCTGATGTTAAGACAATCAATGCAATAACTTGTAAACGAGTGCCAACTGCAGATTAAATCATCATGACACCCAGTCTAGCAGCAATAAAAATGTTAGGAATAAAACTTTGATTTAAAGGAGTATTAGTAACCGAGTTTGTTTACCAATAAATGAGGAAAGCCATCACTCCTGTTGGTTATAGCAACACTTTGTATATAGTATATTGAAGTTGATTTGAATCCATCTCAGATTTTAGCAATAAACTTTGAGTAAAATTCTATTGTAATGGATAGGAATGATGGCCAAAACTACTAAATAAGACCCAGGTTGTTAAAACAGTAATTTACCTTTAAAATATATTTAAATAGGAACGGTAAACTTGTTAAAAAAAATGATTTAGAGTGCCGAGCAAAATTGTGCCAAAATAAGAATACTGTATGAAAGTACAGAATAAAACAAAAACAAAATACCACAAAATGTGTCTGAGCAAAAAGGAAACCGACAAATATATCATGACATAAAAAAACATAAAAATTGAACAGAGTAGGAAAAAGGTCAGGACTGGATGAAAAGGACTGAATATAGCAGCAAAAATATGCAAGAACAAGAGGGAGATGTGTTAATGACACCTACTCACATAATCCACAGAGAAATTGTGTTGAAAATGTCTTTACAAAGAACATACTGTTAGTGTGTGAGAAGCTCCACATATTAAAAGCTGTTTTTGAATCATTCGAATGAGGTGAAGAGAAGGTTAATGTGGAAGAGGAAATTTGATTTGGAGTTGTTGGGGTTTTTTTTTAGCACACCGTAGCGGCCTGTTGGGTCTCAGCTTGTTGTTGTTGAGGAGAAAAACTTTTAGAAAAGATTCTATTATCATCCTTCATATTAAAAGCACATTTTATTCTATTGCAAGTAAATTGGTTTATACATTGTAAGTGCAAACGTACAGTATAGGGACAGAAATATACGTACAAGACAGATCAGGACAAGACAAAAGTGGACTGGACTCGACTGGAAAGGACATGGCAGGAAAAGAAGAAGCTGGACAAGTCAGGACATGACTTTACAGAATAGGACAGAACAAGACAAGACAGCACAGGACAGGTCTGGTTATGATAGGACAGGGCAGAAAAGGACAGGACAAGACAGGACTGGGTAGGACAGGAAATTATGTGACAGGCAAAGAACAAGCAGAAGAGGACAGGACAGGATATGAAAGAACAAGAAAGGACAGGATAGGGCGAGATTGGGCAGATCAGGACCAGATGTTACAGGACACTGCAGGATAGGGCACGACAGGAGAAAATGGACTTATAGGACAGGACTGGACATAACAAGACATTATTGGACAGGAAAGGGCAGGATGTGACAAGACAGGACATGACATTACGGGACAGGAGAGGGAAGGACTGGACAAGAAGAAAGGACACAGTGCTCTCTCCTTTTCATCTTTTATATTATGTCCCTACGTGTGTGGTGAGTCAACAACACTGGCAGCACTGGGACAGACGGGACATTTGGAAACATTTACTGCTGCCAAGTGTCCCAGTACTGAGAGTCTTGGCTCGCTCTGTGTACGTAGAGTGTGTGGCCTTGGGAACGAGCCAGGTGAGGCTGTTGAGCACAGATTAAAGCAGAGATGGATCAATCACTTCAGTCTCCGGCCTGGTGAGTGACAGCTAGCCTGGGGACACAAACATGGGGACTATTGATTTTGAGTCGCCTTCCATCAGAATTACTCTTCTCAAGGCTCACGCACACAGTCAAACATTTACAATTGTATACACACACACACACACACACACACACACACACACACACACAATGATGATAGACCTTGTTTCTTTAACTCTCTGTCTTTGTTTCTTTCACTCTGTATATGTCTCTCACACACTCACTTTGTCTAGTTGTCAGGACTCTTGCTGTGTGTGAACCTCTATTAGCAGGAATGGCCCTGGAGCCATGTTTTATAACGGGCTTACAGGATATTTAGCAGCATGGAGGGAGGTCTCTATGGCACTTGAAGGAAGCTATTAGCAATAAAATGTCATATACTAAGTACTTTACAGCTTGTGAAGAAGTGCAACCTGAAAAAGTTCAAACTTGTATGCAAAAACAAGAAATCACGACAATTTCTACAAATAGAAATTATGATTTTGTAATATTTATCCACATATTTGTGTTAAGGAGAAAAATCAACACACAAGTAAGATTACAAACGTGTAATCTATGGTAGTCTGACTGCACAAGACATGCCTCAGTTTTCCACCAACCTGAGTCAATTGTAAGTGACTAGTTAGTGACAAGTTGTAATTGTAAGACTAGTTGGAAAAAAGCTAAAAGCAAAGATACTGTAAATGGTTGAAACAACCAGTTTCTGTCGCTTCATATGGCAGTAGTACAAATGAAAACTTGGCCAAAACTACTGAAAAATACCATAAAGCCATCCCTTCTATCAAAGGGGTATGATAAAGGGATGCTTAGGCCCATCTGATAGGCCTGTTGGAGTATGTCAGATGAGTTGGAAACCACTGATCTAATAAACGTCACTTCTATAAATGACAAAAGTTGAAATGTGCAAACTGTAACATAAAGCTCAAATTGATCTTGTGGAGTGCTTTCCAAAAATGTTCCTGTAGATTCCCATTTCAAAGTCTCAATTACTAACAACATATTGTGTCATTTCATTGGAGGACTTGTTGTCCAAAACTGATCCAGAATCCGAAAGTAAACTGATTTAAACTGCAAGCGTAGTTTTTAGTTTCAACTCGCCATCAGCAGCGCACACAACAAAAGTTCTGTGATTGGAAGTTTCTTCCTGAATACCTTTGACTGTTTTTCTAACATACTTGCTCATCTTTTGTAGTGATAATACAAGTTTTATGTCCATCCAACTGCACTTAACATTGTCTATGCAGAACATGAATATTTGGTGGAAATTTACTGAAAAATAACTTTGCATCTGTATTGTAAGCTAACAGCAGAAAGGACGAGATGTGTGCGTTGAATAAAAGAATAAGAAATAAAATCTAGAAACAAACAAACAAAGAAAGCAGCCTCAGCGTGGCCGTGGATGATGGGAGGGGAAGTCTGTATTGGGAGCAGTGGCCTAATAAGGCTAAATACCAGACTGTGAATAATCTCCCAGTAAACTGTCTACTCATGAAAAACACAGAGATGCAAAAGCAGCAACTCTCGCTTTCTGCCTGGCTGCCCCCCCCCCCCTTTACCGGTGTGTGTGTGTCTCTCTCTCTGTCCACACCGTTTTCCGTCCCTCTCTTCTTTCTTTACTTTCTCGCTCCTGCTCTCCTCCTCCTCCTCCTCCTCCTCCTCCTCCTCCTCCTCCTCGCTCCTCGTCTCGTCTCAGTAAGTAGGATAAGGCTTGGAGAGCTCTGTCGTCGTGGAAACTGCCAGAAGTATTCAGTTTGAAGTTTGAGGAGGTCAGTTTGCGGGTCAGAGTAACACACACACACACACGCATACACACACACACACACACACACACACACACACAGGACCTGAGAGAGAGTAGGGGTGTTGAGGGGACCCCCATATGGGTCTTGGCCCTTATGCATGAGGGGATGAGGAGGGGGAATAGATGTCTTTGGGGGGTCAAATGCCACAGCAAAGATCTGCATCTAAAATTTGTTGTGGTACCAGAACTTTTTCAATTTCTGGGCTGAAATTAAGCTGATATGAGTGATATCTGCCTCTGAATTACTCTTTGTTGTAATTGGATTTTTGACAGTTCAGTTAGCCTGATGTTCATTTCCATTCCTTTAGTATGATGATCAGTGACGGATGCTTTATGCTCATATTCAAAGTATCCAACCCATCTTTGGAAAATGGAAGTAAACCCGAGCATCATTACGAAAGCAAAAGTAAAGTAAATGAAGCAACACCACAACGTAAAATACTCTACTACAAGTTAAAGTAGTTTGTTTTACTTTCATGAATGTTTCTTTACTTTTAATTGGATTTCACTTTCTTAGAAAGCAATTTGCAGTTGGTTTTACTTTCCTATAAAGCAGTGATTGAAGAAGTATTTAGATTTGTGATGCGAGTAAAAGTAGCAATAACACACTGTAAAAGTATTTAAAAGTTAAAGTCTAGCATGTAAGCAAAAGTACAGTAGTATTATCAACAAAATGTACTTTAGTATCAGTGATGCATGAACATTTAAGCAACATTTAATATTGTAGGTGGTTAGATTGAAGCTAATTTATACTTTACATCTACTTTATGGACCGTTGACTAGTTTAATTATATTTTCTAAGCTCATCATATGTTTTATATGTTAAGAAAGAAACTATTAACTGTCTACAGGCTGTATGTAAGTAACGTAGTACCTCAAATTTGTATTTAAGTAAAGTACATGACTAAAGTTTAAACTGGAGAATGACTCAACATCCTATCGTGGACAGTTCAAACCATCCAAAGTGAGCACAGTTATGTTTTCAGGAACTATATGACACAGAAACTTGTACAGGACCAGCGCTGTACAGACACCCCGAAAAAACAAAAACATTAATTCTGGCCCAGCTGAGGTCCAACGGTCACCAAACGTTTTGTGCTGTTGTCAATGAAACTTTGTTGTTGCCTTGACTGTGGGCCAAACTCTCTCCATGCACATAAAAACAGCCCTGGCTGCGTGTAGACTCACATCGACACCTTGAACACGCCGGGCATTGGGAATTAGTTTTACCCCATCAGACCCAGACAACTGCTACACCACGAGCAAACGCAGAAGCCCTCCACTGCCAGCACACTGCCACTGCAGGTGCACAGTAAAACACAAGTGAGTAGGCAGGTTGTAAAACTAAATTCATGCCTGTGAAACAGCTGGCTGCCAGAACCTTCCTCTGTGCTACAAAAACAGCAACATTTGATAGATTTCTAGCATTTTCTGTGGGGTGGATGATGTGGGCATTAGATCATATGTTGTCTGACATTCTGACATGAACTATTTGTGTTTAAAGGCCAGTAAGGCTGCATCAATGTCATTTCATTACCGCCAACAGGAAAAGGATACTAAGGATATTAAAGTTTACAGCAATGATGATTATAGCAGCGCTTCCATGAAAAATATTTAGTTCAAACTTTCTTTCTTTTCTTAACTTCCTCTCTCTCATATTTTTTTTTGTCTCTCTGTCTCTATCCTGGGTGGTTTCTGATGTAAATGTTTTCAGTCAGTTGGCGGCTGAGTCTCAGCAGGTGGTCCACCAAATCCACTGTAACCCCCGGCAACCCCTGTCCAGCCAATCCAAACGCTGCCCTGCCCGCCACTCCGCTTAGTTAGCCCTGACAGGACCCTCTCTCTCTCTGTGTGTGTGTGTGTGTGTGTGTGTGTGTGTGTGTGTGTGTGTGTGTGTGTGTGAGAGAGAGAGAGAAGCAGTTGAGAAGCAGTACTCAGAGGACGGGCGTGTTCTTGGAGTGGTCATTAAAAGTTTATTAAAAAGTTTTCAACCGTTGGGAAAATGGTGTTTGAGTGTCAGTGAGGGTGGAGGCAATTGTGCATGTTGTGTGTGCTTGAGTACGCTCACTACTACAGCAGCTTCCTTACCTCAGACGCATAATAACTTCTTCACCTCTGTGATGAAATTCTTAACTTCTCACTTCCATCCATCCAGGATACTCTCTTTCTGTCACCATGTTATTATTGTGATCTATTGCTTTGTCTAGCTGCTGAATGCAAGAATTTTAGGCCCACTGTTTGCACGTTGCTGAGAGGCATTCTGGGAAATGTAGTAATATAGTCACTCCCTGAGATACAGTAGTAGAAAAGATACTTTGAGAGTAAGCAGGTGCACTAAAGACATCTATTGCACTTACAGAATAACTCCTGAATAATCTAGCTGTTAACTAAAGATGTTACTCTTTAATGAGCATCATGTATGTGGACTATTTTGCATTAGTCTACATAGTTGCTCAGACCTTTCTTTATTTCTTTATTATTATTTTTTTCTTTATATCCTTTTGTGTCTCATCCTGGATGTTTTCAAATTTTGAAGAGGCTTGTGGTAAGCCTGGGGTTCTTCCAGGCTATTAAAAATACATTTTAAAACTCTATCAGAGATTTTATTGTTAAGATATCAAACTTTGAAAATTGTAATATGTTAGGAATACTAGCGTTCTTAAAAATCACATGAAGCACTGTTAGTAAAATGACTATGCAGGTAGATTTCCAGGAGTTTTTAGCCTGATTAGTCTCCTCTAAGATAAATAACATCACCTAAAACAAAAACTGTAATTACTTTTTGAATGAACTCAAAGAGTTCAACTTGACTCAGATAAACTACAATGAACACGAGCAGCACACTTTGAAGAACTAATCTTTTCTAACCTGTAAATACAGACCTTGAATCACCAGACATTCAAAACACTCATCTTAAGAATCAGAGAGTGAAACTGGTGGGAGAAACAAAACAGCTCCTTAATTTAAGGAGTGTGATAATTAGAGTCAGGTTGATTAATGACACTCGTGTTTACTGTCACTCATTTAACTAACTTGTTCTTCTTTGTGCCTCGGACTAAATTAGAGCGCAGTGTCAGAAAACTTCAGGAAACAGTTGAGTGCTATAAAACAATGAGAAATCAAGTATTTGTCGCTGTATAACAGCTCCCACAAGTTACTGAACATCAAAGCTGTTTGACTTTATAAAAAAAATAAATCTCAATTTTGTGTGTGCTGTCTGTGTATGGGCAGTCATGTACAACAAAATAAATACACTGTACTTTTATAAGTTTATATGTGTTCATGCTAAATAGTGACAACATATGGAATTTCAAATGACAGTCAACACTATAACTTAACCAAGAAAGATTTTCGATACAATTGACCAGGAATAAAATAAAAGTTTCCAGGGAATGACACCCTAAAGTTTCAGATATCAATCGAAAACTTTTTTAAAGGTTGTTGTTTTTTTGGTATACATTTACACATCTGCACATCAGAGTAGGGAGCAGAGAGATGTAAAAGCATATAACCTTTATGGAATGTTTTTACTTTGAACTCTTTGACTCAACATTTTCATCTCATTAGAAGAGATCAGAGGTGGGACCAAGTCATTGTTTTGCAAGTCACAAGTAAGTTTCAAGTCCCAAACAAGTCATGTGTTTTAACAGTAATAATATATTACATTTAAAGAAATCATGAATGCTTTTTAAAATGTGTGTTTATTTGTTAAAACAAGTGCAACTGAACTTAATCATAAAAAAAGCACCTAGTATATAGCACTATTAACCAGTACCACAACAGAATGACTCAAGTCATGTGACTCGAGTCCACACCTCTGGAATAAATGTAAGTTTTCAAAATATTATTTCACAGATTTACTCTGAATTATTCGTTCACCTCATCAGTACTTCAAATATGATCCCCCACCAATAGCATGTTACAGAGCTCAGTGTGCGCATCCCCTCCGTTGATTCCACCCTTTTCTCTCTAGCTGCCCTCCCTGTCTTCTTTTTCTTTCTCTCCTTGTGTGAGTGATGTGGTAATGATGGTGCCGATCACCTGAAGACATTTCTTTTCTGTGTGCATGTGAGAGGGAGAGGGAGAGAGAGAGAGGCAGTGGATGAATGGTGTAAATGTCTGAGCTATCATCGGCTTTGATTGGCTTTGAGTGGCTCTGAGTGCTGGGTCCATCCCAACCGCTTTCCTGGGTCCTCAGGAGCGGTGGGCTGTGTGTGTTGTCTATGTGTGCATGTTGCCGTGCTTTTGTGTATCTCTGTTTCTTTGTGTGTGCAGATTTGTGTCTGTTTGACCATATTAAGTCCCTGCATGCCCCTACAAACTACAAAACCATGCCAGGGCATCAGGTTGGCTGAGTGGTTTTAGAGACTGCAATTCAACTAAAGGATGCAGGTTGAAACCGTGTCACCAAGCTGCCCTGACACTGAGACCATGTATCAAAAAAGAGAAAAGACAATTTCCACATGAGAATCACTCAGGTGTCGTAACTCCAATTCATTAATATTTGTGCATATTAAAATACTGATACATCACAGTAAGATTGCACATTAATTCCCATCAGAATCGTTTAAGTCGTGTTGTTGAGTGTTTACCACATCTGAAAACTTTTTTCCTGCAAGCGCTGTTGCTGGCTGACTAAAAGTGCAACAGTTAATTGGTGGAAAAGGATGACCAAGGCCTCTTTTCTCTGTACATAACAAACAAATGCAACCAATAAACAAGTCTGTAATGAGAAAAAATGACTACCCATTTCCTCTTGGCTTGAGAGGAAGTGTCGTCAACCCGATTAAGCAACTCCTCCTCCCGCCCTTCTTCGAGCTCCATACATACCAAAGACAGCACTGGAGGGAAGAGAAAGGCTCCCGTTAATGTTTAACCAGGCTGTGTAAAGACAGAGTCAGATACCTGAGCTTATGAGCAAATAGACTGTGTGTGTGTGTGTGGGACAACAGTCAGTTTAATGGCTGACATGTATAGAAATACTGCAGCTCTGAAGAGGCAGTGAAATACTAAAACATGTAACAATCTGACTCAGTTTATTGTGTGTTATGTATTCTATGAGCTGTTAGCATGTTTGTAGTACACAGGTAATTGGGATGTAATAAATGCTGTAATACTTGTGCTTCTGAAGTATCAGTTATATTGTATTATCAACATCAACACTACACATAGGTTTTTGGTGAATTTTCTCAACAAATATTAAAGCTGAAAGCTCGATTTAGTGATTCAATGAGCTTCTAGTTGTTGATGTTGATAAGACAAGGCGCCATTGGGCCATCAAACTTTATCAACAGGTGGAAGACAATGTTGAATATGTCTATTTAAAAAAAAAAAAGTACATTTGTCATTTGAAGTTCATGCAGGAGGCCAAATATAGCTACAAACATGATGATCACACTGCACCCCCTGTTAGGTGTGTGTGTGTGTGTGTGTGTGTGTGTGTGTGTGTGTGTGTGTGTGTGTGTGTGAGAGAGAGTGTGGTGCATCTATATATGCATACATGGATGTCTGCATGTGTGTTAAAAAGAGAAAGAGCTTCATTTTTTTTGGTCAAGTTGGCATTACTTGTACCATGTGTGTGTGTGTTAGTGTTTTGTATAGAAAGTGCTGTGTGCAGTAGAACAGGGGATTTGGTGCCATCAGCACAGTGATGTCAGCACACAGAGACAAACAAAGCCAGAATCCAAACCCTCTCCCAACTACCCACAATCCCCCTGGACACTGTGGGGGGCCCTGCCTAGGGGCCCGCTGCCATTAACGCACACACATGCCCATATTAACACACGCTCACACACACACACACACACACTTGCATTCACAAGGTCGGTAAACACATAAACATACATACATACATGTAGTATAGGCGGCGTAAACTCAAGCACACTTATTGTATACGCATACATGTGCTCAATTACTCATAGACGTATGACTCTAATGTATAAGAGCATCACTACACTCATACATATACACATGGTGGCTATAGAGGTAGAAATAGAGTGTGTAACTGGTCATCATCAATGTTTCCTCATGTTCATTTACACTGGACTAAATCAGGGTTATTTAATGTTCCATTCTGGGAAGTTAACCACTTCTAGGAAACTAAACCCAGCTGTAAATTACATTTAGAAAAGTAAACCCACTGTACAACCCAATACAGCTGGAAACCTAACTCTTGGAAACTTGAACCAACTCTAAAGTGAATTGTTTAGGAAAGTAAAAACTACTCTAAAAGTATATTTTGGCAAGTAAAATCAACTTTAACATTAAGTATATTTTGTGAAGTAACATTAATTAACTATTAAGTACCTCTAAGGAAAGCAAAACCAACTGTTAAATACTTCAAAAACAAGTGTTCAGTACTGTTTTAGAAAATTTAAACTGACATTAAGACATTCAGTCAGTTCCTACAGTCTTAAAAAATACGAACACATGTTGTCCGCTGCGCTGTGTTTCTGTATTAGCTCTGTAACAGCAGTGAGTGAGCAGTCAAATCAGAAACACACCTCTGTTTGCTTTGGCCTGGCCCTCTGCTATGCTGCACCAGCCTCAGACACATGCCTTGCAAATGGGGAATGACATTACTGTTATTGTGTTCATGGTGGAGTTCATACGAATATACTGTGACTGTATCATAGATGCTAACATAGATATGGTAATGTGTTTAGATAACTGTTGTTTGACTGTTTAGCTGTTCGATGGAAATGCTCAGGGATGCTGAAAACAACAAAATATTGGCAAATTTAAATCATATTATATTCAATATTTGATTGGTTTGCACTGGTTTTCCATTACCATTCTCCCCACTGCCATTACTGATAGGTTTAGTTAGCTATATTATTGTACTCTATACATTTTCTAGTCGAGTGGCTTGGCAGTAATAGTAACTTGCTGTATCCATGGGAATTGAACCCCAACCCTCACTGGCTAGTTATACAGTATATCGTTACCTCTACGTACCAATGCGTTATACACCATTTTAACACCATTTGTTTGATGTTTCACCTTGCCATACACACCCAACTAACTATATAACAAAACCAGCCGAGTCTTCAAAGAAAGGAATTTCTGAAATTTCCAGAAAACGAGCACAACAAAATGTAAATGAATGCCCGTTTACGTCTATCTGACTGTTAGGAGTTGGTTCATTGAGATAAACAGCTGGCACTAATTCTGCAGTCGGGTTACATTAAACCACTAAAGAAGAAGAGGGCACAACAAGATAACGTAATTTAAAGAGCGCCAGGCAAGGCTCAAATGGTGGAAAACTACGTAGAAAACATAATGGAAATATGGCATTGTGTTTTTTTCATGTATGAATTTGAGGTTACAGTCCACACAGATCTGATGTTCTGGTCTGTCACTATTTGTAGTCTCTTGAGTTTAGCGGAAGATTGAGTGACAAATAAGTCACCTGCTTCATGTATGTCTTGAACTTTCATTTTTTATTAGTTTTTTGAAAGGCTTGGTACATGGCATACAGAATACAGGAACACTTTTTTACATTACATTATGGAGGCAGACTCCCATACATACATCCAGAAAAAATAAACCAATAAATCCAGAAAGAGAAAAAACAAACAAACAAAAACAGAGGGAAAACATGTATCTTGAGTCATACTACAGGATCACTAGTCACAGAGAAGACTGATATCTATTTAGACCTCCCTTCCATTTTAATGTACACTCAGAACCGGTCCCAGGGAGACACCCCATCCTCCTGATCGCCACTTATTCTACTAAGCATACATTCGTAAGATGCTATTTCCACCATTGCACTAACCCATTCTTTCAGTTCTGGAGCCTTTGTTTTCTTCCAGTGTCTTAAAGTAACTCGACAGCCTGTTATTCATGCACATCTTGATTTATTCGCTAAGCCTCCTTCCATTGCACTTAGTCACATTTTGTTTTCATCGATACATCAACTTTTCCACATTTTTTGCAATATTTTTTTTACCTTTTTTAAAAATTTCCGTCATGCCCACTGTGTTTTTTTTATACGCAAATTGACAAATGCGCATAAAAACAGGTGGATGGAAACGCACTTATTAAACATTCAAAAACTTCCATCGCCAAATGCAACATCTGGGGTTTTGTAGAATCGTCCAATATCATGTGAGTGGGTTGATCAATGAGAGTGCAATTTTAATGTTAAACATTTTGCCATAACTATAGGCATCTTAATTGTTGTAAGTATTCTTGTAACAGAATAAATAATAAAACAATATTCCCTCTGTAAATGTCTCTCCCTCCGAGAGACGTTTACAAGAAGGAAAACTTGAAAAACTTGCTTGCTTGGCTGCATTTAAAAGAGTATGGTGTGTGAATAAAATACAAGCGTTGGCACTTGTACACATTGCCTTAAGAACTTCCAGTGAAACAGCGTCATGTCAGAAAGTAGTCTAAAATCGCACCATGACTGCTGGACGGTGTGACTATCTGAAAGAACTGTGAGGCTTTCTGTTTTAATTCTGCTGTCTCCTTGTCGATCTGTTACACAACAATTAGCAACTGTTGCTGTTTGTCTCTGCTCTTTAAATGCCCCTCTGTCCAAAACAGTAGGAGACAGACTGGGGCTGATAGTGTATGTGTGTGTGTGTTTGTTTGTGTTGCTTTTTTTGGGCAGTGGGATTGGGGTAACTGGGCATACTGGGCCCAAACAGGTCCTCATTGTGCTGCTGGAGGAAGAGCCGGGTCGTGCTGCACCCTATTCAGCCAAGTTTGGAGTTGGGTGGGAGGGGGTACTGAGGGGTGGGAGGGGGAACTGTACACACACACACACACACACACACACACACACACACACACACACACGTATGCATGTGGGGGCAACAATAGCTTCCTTTGACCCGTATAATGAGGGAGTTCTTCATATTCAAATGGAGGCTAGTAGATTTGCTGCTACATTAGTTTTAGCCAAAGCTTCACATCAGTTTAACACAACACCAGAGTCAGCTTTAATTTTCTGCAACTAAACTTTATTGCAGTGCATTAAAGGAAGAAAGTCAGTGAGTTACAAGCCTGAACGGTACTTGTTGCCTGGTAACACAACTTTGTATCAGGAAGCAGTGGGGAACTGTAGTGGGTGTGCAAGGATTTCACTGTGAACTATGACCTTTTAGTCTCAGCGGCTTTTCACCAAGGCTGAGTGTTTTATATGTCTGCCTCCTATGAATTCAACCACATCAGTTCCACTGAATACATTGAAAAGATAATTTTGTGGTAACCTTTGTGGCGTTTCCGTACAACGCTAATCACCTGTCAAACAAGTCTGAGCTTCTATAGGTGGAAATCATCTTCCTTTTCTGTCTGGCCATCACAGCATGTGCTGCTTCTACGCTGATCTTCACTTAAATACTGCAAACAAAGCAAATATGATGCATGATTTCCTTTATGCATGAGGATTTGCCTATAACAACCTACAGCACTCTGCTGTTAAAGAGTCAGCAACAAAATCAATTACACTGTACAAAAATGTTGCTGATCATCACTTTTTTCATTTTGTTTGGTTTTTCCAGTGACGTAACGGGAGAGTGAAGATCCCGTGATCAAGGCATGAACCGGGTGGCAAATGGGAGCTGGTAGGTTTAGGTTCACACACACACACAC